>JANAVB010040220.1:11652217-11823856 GCA_029216955.1 Iris pallida
CTCTCCAACCTCGCCCCGCCCCCGCTCCCCCCCTCCCACTGCCCCCTCCCCAGGTCACCCCAGCAGCAACGCCAGCAACAGCAGCAGCGGCGGCAGCCAGCAAACGCGGCGGCGGGCACGGGGGTGAGGGGGGGGGAGGAAGAGGGACATTTCGTCTTTTTTAAGGGTCAAACACGGCTGACCGTCAAAACTGACGAAAAACGTCCAAAGTAGGACTACTTATACATATAGCAAACAATGTGGGATGCACCGCACAAATAGACCATCCAAGTGGGATGCTACTCAAAACATGTTAATTATTTTTTTTTCCGTATATTACATTTATGTGACTGGTCTCTCGTCCTGTAGTGATACGACTTGTGCCTCAAATTGTAAGCGGCACATTTCCGTCAGACTATGGATGGATTTGATTGTGGCTGAATTTGATTGTGTTTGTCTAGGTTGAACTTCCAACCACAGAAGCAGAAGTCCATTCAATTTTGTTATTATCTTAATTTCCAGCTAGATGTCTCAATACTACCCAAATAACAACCAAATATAATAAAAAATAATTTTGTCCTGCCTTTTTTTGTATTTAAGTGGAAGCTTATGATTTTTTTAATACAATCAACCCCTTTATTTAAGGATCATGTTTTCTCAAGTACACATTATCTTATCTTACATCTTACACTATATAATAAGGCTTCAAAACGGCTCAAAAGTAAACCATCTAAGTCGTCATTATATCACGGTCTATTTTATTTTTAAAAAAAAATTGTAAAAATTGTTAAAAAAAGTTTAAATTTGTCAACATGGAAAATCAAACTCAACCAAACAAGAAAAATACCTCACACCTTAACCACATGAGTTAGAAGAGACATTTGATTATAGTTGGATACTATTCTTATTATCAGTTACTAGTATGTCACCCGTGCGATGCATGGTTTGTATATTTAATAATGTTTTATTTTAAAAATAAATAAGTGAATGTTCTTGATATTTATATAACATTTGAAATTAAAACAAAAGTTAGAATAAATTCAATTTTGAATTACATAAAAGATAACATTACATTAATATGATTATGAACGAACTAAATTTTAACAACGTAATTATCATTAGTACTATTTGTGTAATTCACAAAATATCTTAGACCAAAATATATTAATATGATTATGAACGAATTATAACAATATATACCTCAACGTAAATAAAATTATACGATAAAGTCTATTTTGATGACATAAAAGATAACATTTGTCTTTATTACAAATTCTGAAATACTTTCTTATACACAACATTTGTTGTTGAATTACATTGATCTCTATCTTCACTGCATATTAAAATCTTCAAACCTTTCTTACTTGTTACCCTAGAAACAGCAACATATAACTGTCCATGACTAAAAACGGGATTCTTCAAGAAAAGTCCAACATGAGAAAGTGATTGACTTTGACTTTTGTTTATTGTCATTGCATAAGAAACAATCAATGGATATTGTCTTCTTTGAAATTTGAAAGGCAATCTTGGATCAGAAGGTGTCAATGACATTCTTGCAATCAAAACTTTATTATCAGCATCGTTCCCACAAAATATATGCTGAAATTTTTTCTGGTTTGATGGAGGCGTACATTTACCTAAATCCACATCTATATTTTCTACAAAAAATAAAGAATGATTAAGTTAAATTGAAATAAAATTTAAACGTAAAATAATAAAAATTTAATATATATATATATATATATATATATATATATATATATATATATATATATATATATATATATATATAATTTTTTTTTCCATAAATTAGTTTATATGTCTTCTATTGTTTTCATATTAAATTTCTACCAATTAACAATTATAACATACAATAATTTTTTGTTCTAAAAAAAGATTAATTTATATAGACAAACCTTAATTTAGCGCAAATCACATTGTACAATTAAAAAAAAATTATCAAATTTAATTGAATGGTTTTGATTTTTTTTTCGATGAATTTGTTTGTTTGTTAATATTTCTTTTAAATTAAATCTTTAGTAATTTCGATCCAAATATGATGGTTTTAACAAATATTCTTTTGTTTTTGGCTGATAGTAATCTATATATATAAACCTTAGTTTAGAATCAGGTATTAGCATCCCACGGTTTTAGGAAACCATGGTTTTGGGGAGAGCACAAAAATTCTGGTTTTAGTAGCCCACGGTTTTAGTAGACAACGGTTTTTGGAGCCCATGGTATTGGCTCAGCATAGGAATGGTATTAGACTCACTTCATTTCTTACTTTCTTTTTCTCTTTCCATTCGTATGTTACATCTCCCCCAAAATTGAGTTCTATTTGGTTTTTCTTTGATTATATAATCTCCCAATTCATTTCTTGCTTTCTTTTTCTCTTTCCATTCATATGCTACATCTCCATCAAAAGTTCTATTTGGTTTTCTTTGATTATACGCATGGGAAATGCAATTAAAAGGTTTACTTTTGGTGAATCATCATTTTATGTTCTGGATCTACGAATTAAGTTCAATTTGTGAGGGTTTTTTTTCCAAATTTTATTGTTCTCTACTTAATGAATAAACTGTATATGTTATCGATCTAAACATATATTTAAAGATTTACATATTTCAACATTTTTTTTTCTTTTTCATGATTTTTACTGATTTCTTTGGATTTTTTCGTTATTGTGGAGTGGACCTGATTACGGTATTAGAGTAGATTCATTTCTTGCTTTCTTTTTCTCTTTCCATTCCTATGCTGTGGAAATGGTCCAAAGTTCTATTTTTTTATTATATAATCTCTTTTTTTTTGTTCTGGAGATGTTGTTTTGGCAACTTCTTCAGTATTTGTTGTTCTTAACACGCATGGAAAATGCAATTAAAAGGTTTACATTTGGTGAATCATCATTTTATGTTCTGGATCTACGAATTTAGTTCAATTTGTGAGGTTTTTTCCTAATTTTATTGTTCTCTATTCAATGCAATTAAAAGGTTTACTTTGGTGAATAATTATTTTATGTTCTGGATCATCGAATTTAGTTCAATTTTTGAGGTTTTTTCCTAATTTTATTGTTATCTATTTAATGAATAAATTGCGAATGTTATTGATCTAAACATATATTTAAAGATTTAGGTATTTCAACATTTTTTTTTTTTTTTTTCATGATTTTTTACTGATTTTGTCGGGTTTTTTTCTAATTTATTTTTCGTTATTTTTACACAATCATAATACAGCTCTATTTATTTCGGGTTTTTTTACAGTGATTCATGACACACATAGATACAAATCTCGGTATTGTATGTTTTTCTTAGTGTTTTTTGGTTCGGTTTTTTTTTTTTATAAAATAATGAAAACGTTCTAGATATATATGTATTGAAAGTTTATTTAGGTAAAATTGTTTTCAGCACACAATATATATATATATATATATATATATATATATATATATATATATATATATATATATATATATATATATATATATATATGTCCAAGGGGTCGTGGCCTAGTGGTAGCGACGGGGGCTCCCCGGGCGGAAGGCCCGGGTTCGAATCCCCCCTTAGGCGCACGCGCCTAAGCTCCAGTAAGAAGGACACCCAAAAAAAAAAAAAATATATATATATATATATATATATATATATATATTATTGAATTATATATATATATATATATATATATATATATATATATATATATATATATATATATATATATATATATTATTGAATTATATTTGCAGGTATTTGTTGCCATCAAATCTGTCAATGAACTACTTCGAAATGGTCAGCTACAACATGAAGGTATAAATCTACTCTTGTACTGAATATCATTTAAATTCATTTGTGTTTCATGATAACATATAACCCTGCAAGTAAATTTTTTGGACTGAATATTATTTAAATTATCTATGAAGACATGTTTGAATATTTTCTTAACTAAATTGTAATAATTTAGTGATTTTATATTCAGTCCAAATTTGATCACAATATTCATATTTAATGTTATTTAGTAATTCCTCAAATGTTTGGTAAATAAAGCTTCTAATTTAATGTTTATTTATATCATTCAAATGATTTAGTAAAATAATGCTTCTACAATAAATATTTAAAAATAATGCGAATATCTACATGTTGTAAAATAATGCTTGTACAGTAATTTTTTTTACATTTATTTATGATTGTTAAATGGCAATTTTCAGCTAAAGATTATAGATAAGTTATCTGATGTTTACAATGTATATTAGTGATTAAAATATGCTGCACTATTAGAAGTAATTAAAATAACTTAAAAGACATCAGAAATTAGATGGAACTATTACCTCCTTTATCGTTTGTAAGTTTCGGTCGCTTGTTAAGTGTTGTACTCCTTGTCAACTTCCTCATTCTCAATTTTTTTCTTTGTAATAGTTCCTTCCTTGTTATATTTTTGCTGGGATTTGGAAGTGACAAAATTGAAACCCCATTCTTATATTGTAAACCCAATATATAGGCATTCAATTAATGATTATTTTGTATTGGGAGGAGGAAAGATAGGAATGCCAACAGTTTTTGCTGTTATCCACACATCATTAGAGCTGTATGAATTTATCCATACATCGTTTTTGTATAATTAGGCCAATATGTAGGTTGTCAATTCATGATTATTTTGTATTGGGAAGACAAAAGTAACCTTTTCCCAACAGATTGTTGCTAAACATTTTCTTTTAAAGGATCTAATGCTGTATGGACAACTTAATTTTAAATTTTCAAAAAACAGCTTTAATGGCATCATATTTAATATAAATATTCTACAAAATCGATTTCCAATGTATACATGTTTTAAAATAAAGCACTTTTTTTAATGTTCTAATGATGTATGGACAACTCTTATTTTAGATTTCCAAAAACAGTTGTAATGACATAATATTTAATATAAACAGTCTACAATTCCGATTTTCGATCTATAATGTTTTAAAATTGAGAATTTTTTTTTGGATTTTTTTTTGGAGACCCTAAAATTAGAAGAGGGAATTCCAGTATTTTGTATGATATTTGTTTCTTACCTTTTTTTGCATAAACATTTAGTTTCGAAATTAACTTTTTTAATTTGTTTACTTTTATAAGACATTTTAAATTATATGTCATATTATTTTAACTTGTATTCTTTAGTTGTGTGGCATCATATGTAAATATGGCTGTCTTACTTTTATATATTTTTCGGGCTTACATAAATTTTTTTTTGGCTATAATTATTTTTATGGTTCTACATTTAAGAAAAATGTTGTACATTGGCACATTAACTGCGGACACAAGCATTATTTCTTAAATGTTGTACATTTAAGAAAAATGTTCCATACATCATTAGAACATTAACTGCGGACACAAGCATTATTTCTTAAATTATTTTAACTTGTATTCTTTAGTTATTATTGTAATATTACAAAGTTTGAGTCCGCAGTTAATGTGCCAATGTACAACATTTTTCTTAAATGTAGAACCATAAAAATAATTATAGCCAAAATTTTCTTTATGTAAGCCCCAAAAATATATAAAAGTAAGACAGCCATATTTACATTTGATGCCACACAACTAAAGAATACAAGTTAAAATAATATGGCATATAATTTAAAATGTCTTATAAAAGTAAATATCCTTAATCAAATTAAAAAAGTTATTTTCGAAACTAAATGTTTATGCAAAAAAAGGTAAGAAACAAATATCATACAAAATACTGGAATTCCCTCTTCTAATTTTAGTGTCTCCAAAAAAAAAATCCTCAATTTTAAAACATTATAGATCGAAAATCGGAATTGTAGACTGTTTATATTAAATATTATGTCATTACAACTGTTTTTGGAAATCTAAAATAAGAGTTGTCCAAACATCATTAGAACATTCAAAAAAAAAAGTGCTTTATTTTAAAACATGTATACATTGGAAATCGGTTTTGTAGAATATTTATATTAAATATGATGCCATTAAAGCTGTTTTTTGAAAATCTAAAATTAAGTTGTCCATATAGCATTAGATCCTTTAAAAGAAAATGCTTAGCAACAATCTGTTGGAAAAAGGTTACTTTTGTCTTCCCAATACAAAATAATCATGAATTGACAACCTACATATTGGCCTAATTATACAAAAACGATGTATGGATAAATTTATACAGCTCTAATGATGTGTGGATAACAGCAAAAACTGTTGGCATTCCTATCTTTTCTCCTCCCAATACAAAATAATCATTAATTGAATGTCTATATATTGGACTTACAATATAAGAATGGGGTTTCAATTTTGTCACTTCCAAATCCCAGCAAAAATATAACAAGGAAGGAACTATTACAAAGAAAAAAATTGAGAATGAGGAAGCTGACAAGGAGTACAACACTTAACAAGCGACCGAAACTTACAAACGATAAAGGAGGTAATAGTTCCATCTAATTTCTGGTGTCTTTTAAGTTATTTTGATTACTTCTAATAGTGCAGCATATTTTAATCACTAATATACATTGTAAACATCAGATAACTTATCTATAATCTTTAGCTGAAAATTACCATTTAACAATCATAAATAAATGTAAAAAAAGATTACTGTACAAGCATTATTTTACAACATGTAGATATTCGCATTATTTTTAAATATTTATTGTAGAAGCATTATTTTACTAAATCATTTGAATGATATAAATAAACATTAAATTAGAAGCTTTATTTACCCAACATTTGAGGAATTACTAAATAACATTAAATATGAATATTGTGATCAAATTTGGACTGAATATAAAATCACTAAATTATTACAATTTAGTTAAAAAAAAATATTCAAACATGTCTTCATAGATAATTTAAATAATATTCAGTCCAAAAACTTTACTTGCAGAGTTATATGTTATCATGAAACACAAATGAATTTAAATAATATTCAGTACAAGAGTAGATTTATACCTTCATGTTGTAGCTGACCATTTCGAAGTAGTTCATTGACAGATTTGATGGCAACAAATACCTGCAAATATAATTCAATAATAAATTTATATATATATACAATTTTACCTAAATAAACTTTCAATACATATATATCTAGAACGTTTTTCATTATTTTATAATAAAAAAACCGAACCAAAAACACTAAGAAAAACATACAATACCGAGATTTGTATCTATGTGTGTCATGAATCACTGTAAAAAACCCGAAATAAATAGAGCTATATTATGATTGTGTAAAAATAACGAAAAATAAATTAGGAAAAAACCCGACAAAATAAGTAAAAAATCATGAAAAATAAAAAAAAATGTTGAAATATCTAAATCTTTAAATATATGTTTAGATCAATAACATACGCAATTTATTCATTAAATAGATAACAATAAAATTAGGAAAAAACCTCAAAAATTGAACTAAATTCGATGATCCAGAACATAAAATGATGATTCACCAAAAGTAAACCTTTTAATTGCATTGAATAGAGAACAATGAAATTAGTAAAAAAAAATCTCACAAATTGAACTAAATTCGTAGATCCAGAACATAAAATGATGATTCACCAAAAGTAAACCTTTTAATTGCATTTCCCACGCGTGCTAAGAACAACAAATACTGAGGAAGTTGCCAAAACAACATCTCCAGAACAAAAAAAAAGAGATTATATAATAAAAAAAAATAGAACTTTGGACCATTTCCACAGCATAGGAATGGAAAGAGAAAAAGAAAGCAAGAAATGAATCTACTCTAATACCGGAATCAGGTCCACTCCACAATAACGGAAAAATCCGAAAAAATCAGTAAGAATCATGAAAAAGAAAAAAAAATGTTGAAATACGTAAATCTTTAAATATATGTTTAGATCGATAACATATACAGTTTATTCATTAAGTAGAGAACAATAAAATTTGGAAAAAAATCTCACAAATTGAACTTAATTCGTAGATCCAGAACATAAAATGATGATTCACCAAAAGTAAACCTTTTAATTGCATTTTTCATGCGTATAATCAAAGAAAACCAAATAGAACTTTTGATGGAGATGTAGCATACGAATGGAAAGAGAAAAAGAAAGCAAGAAATGAATTGGGAGATTATATAATCAAAGAAAACCAAATAGAACTCAATTTTGGGGGAGATGTAACATACGAATGGAAAGAGAAAAAGAAAACAAGAAATGAAGTGAGTCTAATACCATTCCTATGCTGAGCCAATACCATGGGCTCCAAAAACCGTTGTCTACTAAAACCGTGGGCTACTAAAACCGGAATTTTTGTGCTCTCCCCAAAACCATGGTTTCCTAAAACCGTGGGATGCTAATACCTGATTCTAAACTAAGGTTTATATATATATATTACTATCAGCCAAAAACAAAAGAATATTTGTTAAAACCATCATATTTGGATCGAAATTACTAAAGATTTAATTTAAAAGAAATATTAACAAACAAACAAATTCATCGAAAAAAAATCCAAACCATTCAATTAAATCTGATAAAAAAAATTATTTGTATAATGTGATTTGCGCTAAATTAAGGTTTGTCTATATAAATTAATCTTTTTTTAGAACAAAAAATTATTGTATGTTATAATTGTAAATTGGTAGAAATTTAATTTGAAAACAATAGAAGACATATAAACTAATTTATGGAAAAAAAAGTTATATATATATATATATATATATATATATATATATATATATATATATATATATATATATTAAATTTTTATTATTTTATGTTTAAATTTTATTTAAATTTAACTTAATCATTCTTTATTTTTTTCTAGAAAATATAGATGTGGATTTAGGCAAATGTACGCCTCCATCAAGCCAGAAAAAATTTCAGCATATATTTTGTGGGAACGATTCGAACATGACCAGTTGTCCATCATCTAGGTCTCCTTTCGGTGACATCACGAATGGTATGATATGATTTTTTTTTTTACAAAGTATTTAATGATTAATGTTTTTTATATATCTATCTAACAATATATATGTATATACATATATATATGGTGATTTTTTATGCAGTATGTGGGTCAAGTGAGCCTGCGCAGTTAATTGTTTCTCAGGAGAAAAATTCATTTGACTACTCGACGAAGAGATTTACAAAACTGCACTCTGATCCATCGAGAGTAATTTTTCAAACTAATGATGATGGTCATTCAAGTGAGTTATTTTCCCAACCTAAAAAAAAATTATTCTCAAAAATGTGTTACAATAATTTATTAGAGCCTAATTAACTATCAGTACAATATTAAATATACAAACCGTGCATCGTACGGGTGACATACTAGTTTGTTTTAAATGTAATATTCTGATCTGGTAGTTTGTGAGAAATAAATTATCTTAGTTCAGCTTATTGATAATAACATAAGTTCAATTAACATTAATGTACGGCAGCGGCTGAATTTAAAAGCACTAAGGATCAAACTAAGATAATATTATGAACTTGAAAGGGTTTGTTCAACATTATTTGATGTACGGCATTTAATCTACCAAAGATGTTAATTTCATCTTATTTCCATGAGTAATCAACTTATAATCCACTATCTATAATTAAAAAATTTCATCACTTTAAATATTAGGCTTAATTGCTACTTGATACCCTCAACTATTACCATTTTTCAACTTGGTACCCTAAACTTTTTTTTGTAACAACTTGATACCCGGATATTATTTTGGACAAAAATGTCCCTGCCCCTAACCCCCCTCCCCCGTGCTAGCTTCGCCCCCCTGCTAGCTCCGGCCGCAGCTCCCCCCCACCCCCCCTGCTCGCTTCAGGCCATCCCCCCCCCTCTCGCTCCGGCCGTCCGCCCGCTCCCGCCTCTCCCCTAGGGCTCGGCAGCGGGAGGAGGGGGGCTGGGAAGGGGGGTGCGGAGCGGGAGGCGGGGACAGGAGGTGGCCCGAAAGCAAAGAGGGGGGGGAGGTCGGCCGGAAGCGAGGAGGGGGGGGTCGGCCGGAGCTAGCAGGGTGGTGGCCGGAGTGGGGGAGGGGGTGGAGGGAGGGAAGGGATAAGGGCATTTTGGGATTTTTTAAAATGTTAGGTATTAAGTTGAAAAAAAAATAGTTGAGGTATCAATCTGTTACGAAAAAAAGTTTAGGGTATCAACTTGAAAAAGTGTGATAGTTGAGGGTAGCAATTAGCAATTAAGCCTAAATATTATTACTAATATTTATTTAATTTAAGTAAGTTTAATGTCAATATTTGTTGTAAATGTATTATTATGAACTGGAAATTTGTGGGAAGTAAATTAATATGAATATCACATTTATTGTGTTGTATTAAACCTTTTAATTTAGTTATCTATAACAATCACGTTTTTATTCGATATCAATGAGATTCCATGTCCGACAATGTATATTTAGTATATCCAGCTCTTTTTTATATAATTAAATTTGTATAAAATTAATCTACATGTTCGCATGTAGTTTGTTAAACATTTTTTGATAAGAAACGACATTTAATCTAACAAAGATGTTAATATCATCTTATTTGCATGAGTAATCAACTTTTAATGAGTGTAAAATGTCATTCCTTATCTTTTTTTCATATCAAGCTTCATCTTATTGGTAATAATGTTTCATTGTTTGTATTAAATTAGATTATCTAATGGCACCAAAAAAGGTTTATATATACTCTCTTCAACTACATATTTAACACAAATGAAAGTTCCATTGAGAATAACATAAGTTCAATTAACTAAGCAAGCTCACACAAAATGTTCTTTTAAGAGCTGGTTGAACTTGAAAGCATTCAAATACAAACTAAGATTATATTCAAGTACGTCAATACATTGAACAAAGAGTTCTTTTAAGCTGAATGATATTAAAAGCACTAAGGATCAAACTAAGGTAATCTTCATTCCTTCTCTTTCTTTATATCAATCTTCATCTTCTTTGATCCTGCTGTTGTTGAGTATGCATCAACCAATGACCTCTTCAATCCGGAATCTTCAGGAGTTTCTACAGACTCAATCTCTTGTGAATATATAACATTTGGTATTGAAATCATCTCTCCACACGATCCAATCTATTCATTTATATGACAATGCAATTAAAATGTGTTGTAAATGAAAAGAAAATGACTAATTAAAGGAAAACTTGTTTACCATTTCGACATCATTATCCTCCTTCAACAAATTTGAAAAAATATCAGATTCATGTAAAAAAAATATTTTCAACAGAATATTTAAAAAATAATTAAAACAATTTCAAATTACCATGTATTTACCAAAAATAATTTAACCATGTATTTACCAAAAAGTTTGTTATCATCTAAAGGTTCCTCACTTGTAAGATCAGAAAACTTTTGAAAACTAAAACAAAGGAAGGAATTTTCTCATCAAATATTTCAACAACTTTCGTTTTTGCCAAGAATAATATCTTGTATTTATTTGCTGTTGTTTTCTATTTCATGTTGTTATTTGTAACAACAAAACAATGAACAACATAGAGTCTTCTCTCATTCAGCAAAGGTTGAAAGTTGGAGATTAAATCTTTCTTAATACTTGCATGAATTCGATCGCCCTGCAAAGGAAAAAATAAATTCAGTACACAAATATTTATGCATATAATTTATTCAAGTATTCAGCTAATTTTATTATTATTGAAATACTGCCGCTATCTATAATTATGAAATCATTGGTATTATTTTTATTATCCATGATATACTGCGATTAAATTTGTTTGTGGAATCTGTTAATTTTTATTACATGTTGGTAAATCAACATCCTCCTATTCTCTCAATTCTTTCCTAGACTGTAAGTACATTTATGGATATTTTGTTATACTATATACAATATTAATTATATAACTGAATGTTGTTTTTATATTTAACAGTTGATAGTAGCAACTAAGGATATATTTATATATGAATGTTGTTTTGATATTTAACTTTAATTTCAGCCACTTTTTCAGTTGGTACAAATGACGGTAAAGAGGTAACTGTCAGTTACCATCATCATACAATTATCTTCGTTCGGCTATCGTCAAAACCATTGGCGGGACATTAGTTGCAGCCATTGGCCCATTGGCAATGTGACCGTGTGAACTGATGTTGTAAAAGATGCTCTTTTTATCTGGTATTTGTGTATTTTTTTTCGTCGGATTCCGATTGTATTTGTGTTTTATCATTTAACACATTTCGTTTGACTATCGCTAAAACCATTGGCGGGGCATTCGTTGCAGCCATTGGTCCATCGACAATGATGATTTGACAGCCAATAGCGGGGTATTCGTTGCAGCCATTGGTTGGTTAATCTAATTCTGAGTCTATCAAGTCTTTAACATGAGCAATAGTAGTTTATTCTATTATTGTACATCACCAGAATCAGGTTAAAAAACAATACCGTGGGCCCCTAAAATTGTGGGCTACTAAAACCGGATTTTTTGTGCCCTCCCCAAAACCGTGGGTTCCTAAAACCGTGGGATGCTAAAACCTGATTCTAAACTAAGGTTTATATATATAGATTTACTATCTTACAAAACAAAAGAATATTTCTTTTGTTTTAATTACTCAAACATTTTTCATCCAAATTTTCTTATCATTTTCTGGCATTTGTGTGTTTTTTTGCTATCGTTTTAACGTTTTATGTTACTGACATTTGTGTTTTTTTTTGCTATTGTTTTTTATGCTGTTAATTATAGATAGTATGAACACAACAGTATTAATGTAAAATATGTTGGGAAACCAATAGTGTTCTTGGTTGATGGAGAAATGTGGCTGGCAGTTGTTTAATTGATGAGAAAGAATGGTCTTGGAAAAAGGTTTTTAATTTTTTTTGAATATTTTGGACATGGCTGAAGGTTAATTAATGACAATTGTATCACGATTTAATGTTGCTTGCATCTGTTTAATTATTGTACAATTTTTTTTTGTAATCATATGGTTTTTTAATGATTTTTTTATTGTGGCTGAGTTTAGGCATGAAAGTGGCATTTTGTTTTGTTTTTTTATGTTACTGTCATTTGTGTTTTATTGTGGCTGAGTTTTATGTTACTGTCATTTGTTTTTTTTGTGCCCTCCCCAAAACCGTGGGTTCAACTCTCATTAAAACCGTGAGTTTTATGTTACTGTCATTCCGATTGTATTTGTGTTTTATCATTTAACACATTTCGTTCGACTCTCGTTAAAACCATTGGCGGGGCATTCGTTGCAGCCATTGGTCCATCGGAAATGATGATTTGGCAGCCATTGGCGGGGTATTCGTTGCAGCCATTGGTTTGTTAATCTAAATATGAGTCTATTAAAAAATTCCTCAACCAAACATTTAATGTTGCTGGCAGCTGTTTAATCTAAAACGAAATGTGTTATTTTTTTGAATAATTTTGTTTTTGACTGATGGTTAATTAATGACAATTGTATCACATTTTAATGTTGCTGGCAGCTGTTTAATCATTGTACAATTTCGTTTTGTAACCATATGGTTTTTTAATTACACCAGCTCTTAAAAAATTACCCCAGTAATTTGTACATTAATTCCCAATTGTACAAATTACTATTGTACATACAACATTGATTCCCAATTTAATGTTGCTGGCAGCTGTTTAATTATTGTACAATTTCGTGTCAAATGCTGTTGTAAAAGATGCTCTTTTGAATCTGGCATTTGTGTATTTTTTTCATCAAATTCCGATTGTATTTGTGTTTTATCATTTAACACATTTCGTTCGACTCTCGCTAAAACCATTGGCGGGGCATTCGTTGCAGCCATTGGTCCATCGGAAATGATGATCTGGCAGCCATTGGCGGGGTATTCGTTGCAGCCATTGGTTGGTTAATCTAAAACGAAATGTGGGTTCAACTCTCTTTAAAATCGTGAGTCTTATGTTACTGTCATTCCGATTGTATTTGTGTTTTATCATTTAACACATTTCGTTCGACTCTCGTTAAAACCATTGGCGGGGCATTCGTTGCAGCCATTGCTCCATCGAAAATGATGATTTGGCAGCCATTGGCGGGGTATTCGTTGCAGCCATTGGTTTGTTAATCTAAATCTGAGTCTATTAAAAAATTTCTCAACCAAACATTTAATGTTGCTGGCAGCTGTTTAATCTAAAACGAAATGTGTCATTTTTTGAATAATTTTGTTTTTGACTGATGGTTAATTAATGACAATTGTATCACATTTTAATGTTGCTGACAGCTGTTTAATCATTGTACAATTTCGTTTTGTAACCATATGGTTTTTTAATTACACCAGCTCTTAAAAAATTACCCCAGTAATTTGTACATTAATTCCCAATTGTACAAATTACTGTTGTACATACAACATTGATTCCCAATTTAATGTTGCTGGCAGCTGTTTAATCATTGTACAATTTCATGTCAAATGCTGTTGTAAAAGATGCTCTTTTGAATCTGGCATTTGTGTATTTTTTTCATCAAATTCCGATTGTATTTGTGTTTTATCATGTAACACATTTCGTTCGACTCTCGTTAAAACCATTGGCAGGGCATTCGTTGCAGCCATTGGACCATCGAAAATGATGATTTGGCAGCCATTGGCGGTATTCGTTGCAGCCATTGGTTGGTTAATCTAAATTTGAGTCTATCAAGTCTTTGCACTTTGATTCGAATGTTATAAAAGTAATTTAGAAGGTTTGATATTGATAGAATATGGAAAACTTCTCCTTACATTAACGTACATATAATGTATGATAATAATTTTTTTGGAAACCATATGGAAGCATTGAATTATTACAACAGTTTAATGTAATAATAGTTTATTTTTATTACTGTACATCACCAATTTTTTTTTAAGATTATATCTAACATAAACAGAATTGCAAAATGTAATGAACTGAGGATAAATAAAATTACCTCAGAATCGTGAAATACACACTCGAGACTGAATGGTTGCCCTTTTCCTCCGTATCCGGGTACATCATACATACGAATGAGTCGAACTGTCAAATTCCAAAATGTTTTGGATGGACTGATCTCACGAATTAGTGAGAAGAAAGGAGCCATTGATGAAGAAATTTTTTTCCTTTTCTGAAAGTTGAAGAGTGAGGATGGAATCCATTTTTTCACTGTATTTATAGACAATATGAACAAAACATTATTAATGTAAAATATGTTGGAAAACCAACAGTTTTCTTGGTTGATGGAGGAAAGTGGTTGGCAGTTGTTTAATTGATGAGAAAGAATGGTCTTGGGAAAAGGTTTTTAATTTTTTTTGAATAATGCTTGGCATTTGTGTTTAATTTTTAAGAGCTGAGTTTAGGCGGGAAAATGACATTTGTGTTTAATTTATTTGAATAATTTTGTTGTAATTAATGAAGGTTAATTAATGACAATTGTATTACATTTAATGTTGCTGGCAACTGTTTAATCATTGTACAATTTCGTTTTTGTAACCATATGGTTTTTGATTATTTTTTTATTGTGGCTGAGTTTAGGCGGAAAAATGACATATTTGCAATTTGTTTCAACTATTTTGTTATTATATATATATATATATATAGATTATACGTGCAAAGCACGTGCATTTACTAGTTGATAAATAATTTGACTTAATTCCATAAAAAAGACATGCTACCAATCTATGAAATAAATGTATATTCTCATATATAGGTCCTCAAAAAACAGTTGTCCAAGCTTAATTTAGGTTTAATCCCAAATCCATAAAAATTGTATCTGTTAGCGACGAAAACAGTTTAAATTTTAAATAATTAATATTACTAACATTATGTTTAATCCCAAACCCATACAAATTGTACCGGTTAGCGACAAAAAACAGTTAAAATTAAAATTATTATTATTATGAAAACGGCTAAAAAAATAGGCATATAAGATATGTATATCCTTCGTGAAATAATAAAAAATTCAAAATTCAGAAATATTTTTGGTTGCCGAGTATGTATCCTCTCACATAGTAAAAAAAAAATTAAGACTTTACAGAAATTCATAACAAGTCCTAAAATATATTTATTATTCAAATTATATTTAAATTAAGTATATAGTATTATTTAATTAAACATATATCCAAATCATATTTAATATATCATTTTATCTAATTTTTCAACCATATATTTTTTTTAAAAATTTGGGTGAACGTGTAGCTATTATTATAGAGGACTTGGTGGGGTTAGAGCATCTCCAACCCTATTGTGAGATAGGAAAAAATGGTTGCTACATAGGAATGATAATTTTTTTTTTTTTTCAAAAATACTTCTCCAATGCAAATGTGAAATAAGGTATAGAGTTGACATGACAAAGACAATGTGAAGTTGGTTGTCAAGACCTAAACAATGCACTTCACAATGACTTTATGTCCACATCATCAATTGTGAATAAAAACGTTTATAAAAAAAAGTATAAGAGTAGAAGTTGTAAAAAAATATTTTTTATTTTATTCTCAATACTTTTGCATTGGAGAAGATTTTTCAAACTCATTGTCTTTTGTGAATATAATCTTGCCACATATAGAAGACATTGTCTTGTGTCCCTTGCCACATAAGAATCACAACACAAAACAAGACAATATGGTCGGAGATGCTCTAAGAGCATCTCCAACCCTATTGTCTTGTGAGTCTTAGGTGGCTCCTGTGTAGCATGAGCCACAAGACAATGTCTTGTTTATGTGGCAAAATTATATCTCAAAAGACAATGAGATAGAAAAACTCTCTCCAATGCAAAAGTATTGAAGAGACAATAAAAAGTATTTTTTCCAACTTTCAAGGCAACTTTTAAAACAACTACTCATCTTCTTTCTTTTTTCTAATATTTTTTATTCATAATTGATGACATGGAAGAGAAGACATTGTCAAGTACATTGTCTAGAACAAGACAATCAACTTCACAATATCTTCTTTAATTTTTGCTACATAAGCTTCACAATTGACTTGACAATTGCATTGGAGAAGAACTTTTGAATAAAATTTTGTCATTCCTATGTGGCATTAACTTTTTTCCAAAGTCACAATAGGGTTGGAGATGCTCTAAGCATGAGACATAAGACAATGTCTTCTATAGGTGGCAATATTATATTCACAAAAGACAATGAGATTGAAAAGTCTTATCAAATGCAAAAGTCTTGAGAAGACAATACAAAGTGTTTTTTTTTTTACAATTTTCAAGACAACTTTTACTCTTATTTTATTTTTTTATAAATATTTATATTCATAATCGATGATGTGGACATAAAGTCATTATGAAGTGCATTGTCTATATCTAGACAACCAACTTCACATTGTCCTTTGCATGTCAATTCCACTCTTTATTTCATATTTGCTTTTGATTTTTTTTTTGTCATTTCTATGTGGCAACCATTTTTTCCAAACTCACAACATGGTTGGAGATGCTCTTAAAATGCAAGAAACCGATGAGAAAAATATGCAAACAACACAATCCCCATAATCGAGTGGCTCGTGTGGCTACCGAGAAGAGGTATAAGATCCTGGATGGATGGCAGAAAATCAGTGGATTGAGCCACGGGAGCGTATTATTTTTTGTATTTATTTGGTGGAAGTTCGGAGGACAGTGGGTTCAACAGACATGCAATATAGCGTGCACAAAGTCTCGTGCATCTGGGCAGCCTTCTTAAAAAAAAATCCACAAATAACAAAAGGCAAATGTTAAAGACCACCCCCAAATTACTAAGGGCAACCCTCCTACTAAGGGCAACCATGAATTTTTTTTTTACTAAGAGCAACCAAAGTTGCACAAGTTTACTGAGGGCCACCGAGAAAAAAAAAATTGTGAAGCCCTGCAGTTCGCCATCCTCGACGAGGTCTTCCGCACCTACTCCGACTTCGTCCTCCCTGGCACCGCCGGGCTCTCCCTCCCGGGCCTCCTCCGCACATACGACGACGGCGCCGGCAACGTCGACGCCCTCTCATTCTCTCCCGCGGGGGACCTGGACGCCGACGCTCCCTCCTCCTCCGCCGTGGACGCTCCCTCCGATTCCGCCTCCGCTGCCGCCGCCGGCGTCGCGTTTGACTCCACGTGGGCGCTCTCGACGACCTCGACATCCTCCTCGAGCAGACGGTGGGAGGATGAGGGAGGAACCCACTGCCACATCCAAACTTCACCTGTGGCCGAGTCGGAGCTGGAGGCAGCTCGGAGACGAAGGACTCGCTAGTGTCGCCATTCCGAGCTGAGGATTTCTAGGTTTTGTGAAGAAGAAGAGGCAGTGGGAACTGGAAAGTTCGCCGAGAAAAAAAAATTGTGAAGGACTGCAGGCAAGCCCTGCAGTCATGTCTTCACTCTGGACTGTAGGCAAGCCCTGCAGTCCTATTTACGAAGGGCCATTGGAGGACTGCAGGCAAGTCCTGCAGTCCTGGCTTCACTTTGGACTGCAGGCAAGTCCTGCAATCACTGTTGGTGGCCCTTAGAGCATCTCCAACCCTATTGTCTTGTTAAGTGTTGTGAGTCTTAGGTGGCTCCTATGTGGTATGAGCCACAAGACAATGTCTTGTTTATGTGGCAAAACTATATCTCAAAAGACAATGAGATAGAAAAATTCTCTCCAATGCAAAAGTATTGAGAAGACAATAAAAAATATTTTTTCCAACTTCCAAGGCAACTTTTACGACTACTCATCTTCTTTCTTTTTTCTAATATTTTTTATTCATAATTGATGACATGGAAGAGAAGACATTGTCAAGTGCATTGTCTAGAACAAGACAATCAACTTCACAATGTCTTCTTTAATTTTTGCCACATAAGCTTCACAATTGACTTGACAATTGCACTGGAGAAGAACTTTTGAATAAAATTTTGTCATTCCTATGTGGCATTAACTTTTTTCCAAAGTCACAATAGGGTTGGAGATGCTCTTAGGGGGCGTTTGGTTCAAGTTTTTGTGGCTTCGGAATGGGTTTTGAATTCTTTACCCATGTTTGGTATGTTTAGGATTGGGAATGAGGAGGGAATAGGAGGGGTTTAGGGGGGAAACCTATTCACATTGACTTGGGAAAGCTATTCCCAAGCCTCCCCTTGGGAATAGATTTGCTTTCCTAGGAATGATGTTTGGCTATTTTGTTTGGACGGTTATACCCTCTTTTTATTTTCAAATTTTCAACTTCTATCCCAAACATGTAAATCATCATGAAATTAATGAAAGGGTATTAAAAGAAAACTAAATAAATTAATATTTCTATCTATTTGTAAACCAAACATAAAGATGAAATTTAAAAAAAAATTGAACTACCTATTCCCAACCTAACTAAACATGGGTATGGAAATGTTGAATTCCTTTTCCGAATTGAAAACCTATTTCTAGCAATACAAAAACTTGATCCAAACGAGCCCTTAAGAAAAACCCTCTTCTTCTTGTAATTTTTTTAAAGTTTGAAGCTTGTGGCCCTTAGTAATTTTGGGTTGCCTTTAACATTTGCCTAACAAAAACCCTCTTCTTGTTTGTCCAATCAAAGCTTCTTCCTCCTATTCTCCTCAACGTCATCATTAATTTCTCTCCCCTCCTTCCGATCACCAATTAAAATCCCTCTTCGATTATATTTGGGTTTCAAGATCGACTGCTCAAGAAAGTATCATTTCATCCATCAAAGTAATGCTTCTTTCCAATTGTTTCAGAATTTCCTGTGAATTTGTTGTTAATCACAACTGTCAATTTGCTTTGATTGCAAGGAATCGAAGGATCGGGCTGGTGGATCTCGCGGAGGGATGCCTCGGTCTTTGTCCCGATCCCGATCGCCGTCGGTGAGGAGGCGGCGGCGGTCCCCGTCGCCGGTCAGCCATAGGTACAGCAGCAGCCGGAGGAGCCGGCGGGACCGGAGCCGCTCCCCCTATTCATATAGGTGGATCCATTACCATTCTTAGATTCCGTAGCCAAGTTCCTTCGTTTTCATAAACCGGAAACCTAGTTAATCGAATTAGAGTCTATGATAAAAAAAAACATTACGGAGAAGAAGACGATAGCGATACAAGGGGAGGATTGACTTCTATGGGTTCCGTCAATGCTGTTTGTCGGCTTTTCGTGTCGGGATTATGTTGGATTTGCGGCAAAGGTTGTTTTATGTGAGGGCTCGGGCGTTGCTTGGCGCGATGTAAGCCTTTTACATCGTTGAGCCTCCCCCGGACCTGCATTAGTGGGAGCTTCATGGCATTGGGACGTCCTTTTATGTTTGTTGGGGAGTGATGCCATGTCTGTTCATTGAATTGGAAGGCCAGGGAGAGGAGTGTCTGTTTTGAGTCGACCAGAACCTGAAATCTAAATTGGATTCGGATCCGAAGGTTTCTGTAGGACTAAATGGAGAGTGAGTATCGTGTCACGATAGAAGTCATGACATAATATAGGTTCCTTCCCAGTTTCGTTATTCATGCCCACATTTTCATCCACCGTAACAGAGGTTCGTCGTTGCCCTATTCACTCGCTAAAGACAATAATTTTATCATGGAGCATAAAATTTGAAAATAATGTGGCAATCACTTACGAATGATTGGTTGTTTTTGCTGTTTTCGCGGAGTTAGTTTCGATGGGTCGTCCTTTTCGGAGTGAGTAATGTTATTTGACCATGGGATGTAGTAAAAAAATACTTCTCTTTTCCAGAAGAACTAGGAGAATTATGGGCCCTGGGCATATTTTAATTGAACTTTCCGTTCTCTAGAGGCAATCTATTGTCAATGAAATTTGCACCATTTCCTTATAAGCTCCATTTATTACATTCAAATTAAACAGCCTTGACTTGGTGATATGTTCGTCGGCTTATTCTCGACCCTAATATATGGCATTTGTAAGTAGGATAAGACTGAAGATGATTGCAATGTGTTTGAACCTGTCCGTGGGAGATGGAAATAAGTATTTAAGGTGGTGATTGTTATATTCTATTATTCTCCAAGTGCAAGTTTATTCCAATCAGGTAATTTTGTAATAGTGATGGTTTGTGGTTGATAATTGTCCTTACATTGTACACCTTTGTAGGTATCTGTTTTTAAAGATTCAAGTACACTTATTGATGCAAGAACACGAAGAAAATCCCACTGAAGAATTTGCATTATTTGTTTCTTTTACCATTATGCTTTACCATATAATCCCTTTAAATTTATACGATTATGAGTAAAAGTTATTTTGAGCCAAGGAACACTTGATTCCGTTTATTTATATGTATTAAATTCTTAAACATGTGGGATTGTCATTCCTTCACTCTTTGGCATAATGTGCCATAGAGACTAATGCAATTCCCTATATAAATGTATCATCTTACCTCTTTGTCTAGACTCTTTAGTCTTTATAGTCTAGCGGAACTTGGAGGGTGTTCCTTGGTTGCATGAGCTTAAACTGCAATCCAAAAATAGATTTTAAATGTAGATTCACATACATGTCAACTGGTCACCTAGGTTTTATGGCATGATTCTCTCATGCACATAGCTATCTTGGCTAGGAATTTAGCACAAACATGTAGGGTTGATATTAGGTCGACTCATAAAATTTTGCCAAATCTTATTTGGAGCTTTCTTATGCTCCCTAGCCAACCCTATTTCTATGGGAAAATGTTTGGATGATGATGATTCTATTCTTAAACATCTTGGTATATATTTTGGTTAAATATGTGGAGAAAAAGTGACAGCGTCGCATGGTGCAACAATAAGGCTTGTTGCTTGCATCTTGGAGGATGCAAGTTCGAGTAAAGGAAGCTACCTATCCATATATATGGTGATAAGTCTGCATACATCTTGAGTCTCCCAAGACCCTGCGTAAGCAGTAGCCTCGTGGCACCGTGACGCCCTTTTTTATGTAGAAAGAACTGTACTAAGTGATACTAGTTTCAGCTCTGCTAGAACGAACATTGTTTCTGCACTTTCAAGCAGTTGTATTGTATCATAATGACCTATACAAAATCATATTTGTAAGCCTGTATGGATCCTGTAAGCATAATGCTTTCCACATGTTGTTGACATGTTCCCCCCCTTATTGGTTTGTATTCTGTTGTACTTAGGGGTGTTAACAAGCCGAGCTTTGGGCGAGCATCCCCCTGCTCGGGCTTGATTCTGAAAGGAAAAGTAGTGCTCGAGCTCAAGCTCAGCTCAATTTAGGCGAGCCTAAAATTGGTTTCAAGCTCAGATCTCTCTAATATTCGTAAGCTCAAGCTCGGGTAGCGTGCTGCTCCTTTAAATTAGAAAGTTTGATGAGCTTGAATCATAGACAAGCTTAAGCCTAAGTTGAGCTTGTTTATGAGTTCATGAGCTTTGTCCAAACCAAAATTGTAGCTCAATAAGCTTAATATCAAATTGAAAGATTTTATATGAACTTCGTAACAAATTGGAAATGTCTATTAGTGTAAGAATTTTATTTTATTTTTATGAACATATAGATAAAAATGAACCGGCTCGCGAGCTCACGAGCCAAATACCTCTAAGCTCGGGCTTGGGCTTATTTATCTAACAAGCATATTTGGCTCAAGCTCAAAATCTCCTAGCTTGTTGCAAATAGCTCAACCTGTTAACATTCCTACTTTTTCTGGTTGTTGCTTTCACCGTCATACAATTTGTCTTTTTGCTAAATTGATTGTAGGCTTTCTTTATAGTAGAGTTTATTTATTTACTTATTTGGAAATTGAAATTCTTGCATACTATAATGACGCATTAATTTTTTTATAATTACAACCGACCATGCTTAAAGCTTCATTCAATTGAACTACTGCACCCGTCTCTGTTGCGTTGGTTTTACTCGTCACCGCTGCTGGAAGTACAATTTTATACACAGTGCCGTGTTATGTCTATGACAAGAAGATTATATCTGATTATCACATACTGAGAACATGCATCAAACAGCTGTAGAAGCTTATACAATCGGATGAGATGTTCCTAAAACTTCCATTTATAAGTAAATGTTTAAGTTTCCTCAATTCACCCCCCACCCCACCTACCACCCATCCCCACAAAAAGAGAGAAAAAAGAAACAATAGAAACAGGTGATTATTGTCCACGGTTATTCTTTGGATGCTTTATTTGGACTTACGATTTGATTAAAGATGGGGCTTAGTGGCTTACTGCTTACAAAGATTACTCTATACGATGTCTGAGGTAACTGTATCTGTCATTTTGCATCAATAATTCATATATTTCTGTTGTTGAACCAAGATATTGAATCATATTTTTCACTTTTAGAAATTCTCTATGTTATTGCCTGACTGTTTAATACTTTTTAATCAGGAAAAAAAGTCGTTCTCCATCCCCAAGATGGCGTAAGAGCCGTTCTCCAACTCCTAGAAGGTGTAAAAGTCGGTCAACTTCACCTAGGCGCTACAAAAGGCACAAAAGCAGGAGCCCTACAAGGTCTCCTGTACACAAGTCTCAAAGCCCTAGTATTGGGTTAGTAGTGCGCAAAAATGCCATTGAGAAACTAAAAGTGGAAGAGGAAGGGAAGAAAAGGTATTCTTACATTTTATAAGCAAATTTCTATTTTGGGCTATTGATTACTAGGACCACTTCTCTTTTTTCTGCCCTTGCTATTTACACCTTAGTCTTCTTGATAGCATGTGCATGTGTAAATATTGCACTTATTTATTCCAAATTAAAAAAAAATTCTTTGGCACTGATGTGCCAATAAGATATCTGTCACTATATCTAAGTTTGTATTTTACGTGTCCTAACCCTCTGTATAAGAGGCCAACTCCCAGACTAATTATTTATGCAGACGCTGACCAACATTGCATCTGTTTTTTTACTTGGTTTAGCTTTAGGAATAAAAGTGTCTGCAGTCGTGTGAACCTGGAGGTTTTCAGATTGTTATTCTTGAAGAAGCATATTTTGGAGTTCCCTGTATTTGTAATTTCTCCCAGATGTTTGGTGCTTAAGGTAACAGTAGAGGCACCTGACGTATTAATCTTATTTGATGCATTTTCTGGTACTTGAAGGCTAGGCTTGTTGATTATATATGCCTATGCTTTGTGCTTTATTGAGATCTATTTGTTTACTTGTTATTTCATGGCATTGGCAAAGACACATGCAGAAATTGCTTTCTATATTGTCCTCTCAGACTATAGTAGTAAAGCATAATTATAGATGTAGTAGGTGCACTTAGATAGCTAGCATATGTTAGATTTTGAGAACTGAATGCAATTAATGTCAATTTTTTTACCTATCAGGCTTCTAGTATAAGAATAATACAAAATATATTCCTCACCATCATGAGAACTCTCAAGTTTTGGTGTAGTGTCATGGAATTTAACATGATATCAGAGCAACCTAGGTTCATATCTCGTCCTAAGTGCCGTTTTATGCGGATCTTAAAAAATATACTACTGCGTGAAGCCGTGAATCCAGCTCTCAGCCCATAAAATGGGCATTCGACCTGTGGGAAGTTTTGGAATAATAGAAAAATATAACCCTCAACCCTTATCAGAACTTTAGAGTTTTGGTGGAGTGGCCAGGACTTAGCATGATCCAAGGAACTCGTGCTGTTTTGAAGTTCTCTCACGATGGAATGTTGATGCTGACATGCTAAGTTTTTTGTTCCATCATTCTTTGGTACTATGAGGTCCAAGAGAGATTGTAACGGTCAATGTTGTAAAAATCGCTAGGCGGACTCGGTGCGGCGGAGGTCCGCCTAGCGCCTAGGCGGCCGCCTAGAATTTTTTTTTTTTTTTTTTTTGAAAATTTTGAAATTTTGAAATTTGAAATTTGAAATTTTAATGTTCTAAAATCCAAATACTATCTTAAAACCCAAACAAATATCCAAAATACAACTAAGAATAAACAAAATAAAAAAAAAATTCAAAAAATTCAAAAAATCCACCGTCTAGGGCCCGCCTAGCCCACCGCCTAGGGGGTTTTCGGTGCGGTGGGCGGGCGCCTAGGCCGATTTTTAGAACACTGGTAACGGTATCCATTAGGTAATATTCAGATTTTTTGGTATCTTTGTTTGTGTGCTAATATAAATAGATAACCCCTTACTCCTTACCAACACTCTGGAGTTATGGTGTAGTGACGGGCACTTCAACATGGTACCAGAGCAATCAAGGTTCAATCTCTCTGGCGCATATTTTAAGTATATTTGACTATGCTGCTGCGTGATCCAGCTCCCGACCCATAAAATGGGTCGTTGGCTTGGAGGGGAGTGTTGAATAATACAGATATATCACCCCCACCCTAAAGTTTTGGTGTAGCGCTAGGGACTTTAACAACTACAATACCTGGATTCTTTTGTTAGGGTGAGGAGCTGTGTCAGACTCTTGTACTGATAGCGACACTAGTATGATTCTTTTGGAATCTCCTTGATGAAGAAACAAGCTGGATATTAAGTGAAGATTCCTTGAATCCTGCTGCTACAAAGAATCCAGTCCATTATTGGTTATTCTCCAATTTACTACATGTTCTAGTCAGCTTTCAAATTGCAATATAATTTACTTCTTATTCTAGTCAGCTTTCAATTTCCCAAATGGAAGTTACTACTGGCTTTATTTATGGTTACAGTGGTAATAGCTGACATACTTTATATTTCTTAGACAATCGAAGCATTATAACTTGTATCATCTACTAGATCTTATGTGATTATTTCCCCACGGTAGATCTTTGATGTAAGTACCGTAAAGTTTCTAGGTTAATTATAAAATAGAAAATAGGGATTCTCTAGGGTTTGGAAGTAAACGGTTTTGTGGATTCTTTTGTAGTTCTTTGCTGTAATAATAATAATTTGTATAGGCTTTATTTTGCTGGAATCCCAGATACTTACAATACCCTTTTTAGCTTAATCTTTAAGTGGCTGCTAAAAGGGAAGAAATAGAGATGATACAAGAGGGAAAAGAGGAAAGAGAAGCACTCGATTGTTTTTTCTCTATTGCCATTAGCTGCTCGCGTTTTTTTTTTTCTACCATGGTTTGAAGTTTTGGCTGAAACCAATACAGAAACTGATCTTGTAGTTGTAGGTTATTACTGTCATTGGTTTAGGTAGAGACCTACCCAGTATTAGCCATGCTATCAAGTCTTTGCTGCCACCTCGGGGTTTCAAATGAATAAGCATGTAAAAGACCTTGGAATTTCATACAAATAAGCATGTACATTACAACATGATTCCCACTCAAATCTTGAAGTGCAAGAGGGATGGGGAGGGATAAACTTCCAAATTAATAGTATAATTTTGCTTCTAAATCACAATAGATAAACTACCTATGTCGCGTGGACACAAATTCGACATGACATGTTACAGACATGGCCACCTGAACGAGGAATATATCTTGGCACGTCCTGGTGTACTTTGGAGTCAGATACATCTCCAATACGATGTATGACATGGGCAAGACACCTTTATCATCTTATGATGACTTAAGTATCTTAATTACTTGAAGCCTGATTTTTACCTAGTATGGTCCTACCTTTTGGAAGTTAAGTTAATGTTTAGAGATAGTGTCGAATAAAGCTAATGTCCAGAGGTAAAATGAAATCCTTCATGGTAGTTTATAAAGGAGTTGCTCTTAAAACATCAAACATTGTGGCTGTTCAATTTACCTGTCTGATAAGTTTTTACCACAAGTGCTATTCTTTCCTTGTCTCCTCTGTGTTAGCAGTCCCAATTTCCTACATATTTGTCAAAAGGAAGGGGCTTTCGAGTCTTACAAGAAAATGCATCTCCTCAAGTTTGCAATAGAATGGGTTTGGTGTTTATATGCCAAAACTTGCATTAACGTGAGAATTGAAGTGCTTACAAGATTAGTTTTACAAGAAAATGCATCTCCTCAAGTTTGCAATTGAATGGGTTTGGTGTTTATATGCCAAAACTTGCATTAACGTGAGAATTGAAGTGCTTACAAGATTAGTTTTAAACCTGCTACAGGTTACTTAACATTCTTTTCCACAGGCTTTTTTGAAGGAAGCTACTGCTATAGGTCCACTTGTTATATTTGATGATCTCATTTGCTGCCTCATTTATCTACTGTTCATCAGTTTGAGTCTCATTTGTTTCGATCTGGAATCTTTTAGAGGTATGCCTTGAAAGCATAATCTTATATTTAAACATAATGATGGTGTCACGAAAGGATTAAGGTTTAGTGTTCATGATAAGTGGAGCTTGCCATGCTAATTCAGTTGTAGCTGTCAGGCCTCAGAGACATGTATTGCTGACTTACTTCTGAACTTACTTCAAAGGGCATTTTCTCCTTTAACTTCTGCTTGTGTATTAGGCGACAAAAGGAGGCAGAACTGAAATTATTAGAAGAAGAAACTGCTAGAAGAGTTGAAGAAGCAATTAGGAAAAAGGTTGAGGAGACTTTGAACTCTGAGGAGATCAAGCTGGAGATACGAAGACGGATAGAAGAAGGTCGGAATAAGCTATTTGATGAGGTTGCAGCCCAACTTGAGAATGAAAAGGAAGCAGCTCTTCTTGAAGCCAGGCAAAAAGCGGTACGTTGTCCTATATTAAGTGCTAGTCTTTTGTTTTTTATGTGGTTTGGAAGCATTGGTGGTGTGCAGTGATTCAATTACATCAAGATGAATATGTGGATTGCAGTGTATATAAATGCTAGACTTTTTCTGAATTAAATGTACTTAGGATGCTGGGATTAGCAGTTATATTACTTTTCTTCTTGTTTTGGTTAATGCTAATCTTAGCTTCGATCAGTTACCTGAGCAGTCTTTCTGATTCTTCCCCAATCATTGCTGTTGCTCAATCAGCTTTACTAGTCGTACAAAGCTATAACTATAGCCATCCTAATCTTCAGTATAAACCCGAGTATGGCATATTCCTGTACCATCTTATACCGGTTCTCAGTTATTTCAACCTCAATTTCTGCAACTCGTACAATTCTTTTAACACGTCACCTTGTTGTGCTTCTTTCATTGAAATTCTCTCTCATCTTGTTTTTTTTTGCATAATGCATACCCTTCTTAGTCTTTCTGCAGAACTATGAATTTTGCTTGGACCTCTATTCCCACAATTGTCATGAGACACAATGATGTTAGCTTATTGAGAATTCTCCGTAAATGTCATATTGAACATGCCTCGTATGTTAAGGATCGTCTTGTAGGGTTTTGGTAGTTCTTATATTAGTTTGTATGGTAAGGGTCGTCTTGTAGGGTTTTGGTAGTTCTTATATTAGTTTTTACAAATTTTCTTTTGTTAAAGAATACTTACCAGTTTGTTGTACATAATGTTATAATGTTAGTTAATTTAGGTACAGGGAATAGTTGATGTCATCGTCATTATCCAATTCTTCCTTCATCAGAATGAGGTTGACTATGGAGAACAAGAGTTCCATACAACATGTGACAAAATTTTATGACCGACTGTGTACATGACATCAAACCCTCTATGTTGGTGTCATATTCCTGACCGAGGTAGATATGAACATGAGAGGGTCATGCCATGGAACACCAGTTGACATGTAGGTAGACATCGTTTAGACTATGAAGAGTCTAGACGAAGATGGAGATGTAGGACGATACAATTTGCTATAGGAAATAGCATTCCTCTCTGTGACACATTACTCCAACGAGTGAAGGAAGGAACAATCCCACAGAACAGTTCATGTACATCAAGAAAATATCCTCTCTTTATATTCGGGGTAAGGCTGCATACATCGCGACTCTCCCCAAATACTGCATAGGCAGGCACAGGGCACTGGGACACCCTTTCTTGATACTCGACTACTTGTTACATTTGGCTTAACATGGCATGAATCACAGTCTGTGTTTGGTATGCTTTGTCATTATACATTTTACTAATTCGTTGAATGCGAAACAAACTACAACAAGCGCGTATCTTGATGCATAATGGTTAAAGGACTGCTGTCCGGCATTGCTATATTCATCTGTAAAACATATCGATTGGCACGGAACCTGCAGGAACGAGAACGCAGGGAGAGGGAGGAGCTGGATAAGATGCTAGAGGAGAACCGGAGAAGAGTAGAGGAGGCTCAGAGGAGGGAAGCTCTGGAACAACAGAAGAAGGAACTGGAGCGGTATCAGGAGCTGGAGCGGATCCAGAGACAAAAGGAGGAAGCCATGCGGAGGAAGAAGATGGAGGAGGAGGAAGAACGAGCAAACCAGATGAAGCTGCTCGGTAAGAACAAATCTCGTCCCAAGTTGTCGTTTGCAATCGGCTCAAAGTGACGCGACTGCCATAATTGTTACAGAGTGAATTTTGGGATTGCTTTTACATTAATTAATCGACTGAAAATGGCATCCTTTCTATCATATGTTCTTTCCGAATTTTGTTGTTGTGGACTGACCAAAACAATTTCTGTATGTGAATTGTTTATTTGGATGCCATGGGTTGTCCTGTAGGACTGCCAATTTGAACAAACTGTATAAAATGGCTTAGCTTAGAATGAGTTCAAAGCATAATTCCAGACGAGAAAGTTCTTCATGGGAGACACGTTGGTGAATGGTAAAACTGTCCAATAGCATAAACTAAAAACTAATCAAACAATTACCAAATATTATTAATATATTATTACTAAAAATAGTAACATATTATCATGTGGTATTATATCATTGGATGTACTTACCATTATTGCCGCGTGTTGGTTCTTCACCATCTCTGTGTTTTTTTTTTTTTTGGCTGCTGATGGCACTATAAGAGGGCTTGAAGACTATATATATGCTAGTGACATTGTGATTTGGTGTTCGTTAGAGCATCATTAGTAAGGCCCATCCCATTTTCTAGATTCTAGATTTAGAATGTAGGAGCTCATTTTGTACAATAACAAGTTTCTATCTCTAGTCCCAATTTCTACAATTTCGGTTTCATTTCACCCGTAGGTGCTAGGATTGGACCTCCCAATTTCTAGATTCTAGATTGTAGTACTCGTTTTTGTAGAATAGTAAGTCCCAATTTGGAGCCCAACTTTCTAGATTTTAGACTTTATATTATTTTTTTCTACATCAATTTTTGACCACACAATCTTTGGGACCAGAGCTCACTTTATCATTTCCAACTATTCTCATACAAATCCAACCCATTCTACATTTAACTTCTTTGTTTAAAATTTTGGACTCTAAATTATATTTGAGAGTCCCAACTACTAATGACACTCTTAGGAGGAAGGAGAATATGATAATTTGATGAGAGGCTTGGTGGCCGAGGATTAGAATGGCATCATCATCGGTAGGGACCAGTAATGGATGTACGGACCGAGTGGCCTCACCGAACAATGCCGCCACGAGCCGCTGTACTCAACTTCGAAGAATTTATCCAAATTAGAAAGAGCTAAGACCGGTGTTTTATACATCTTCATCGTGATCTATCACTTGTCAATGCTCCTTTTCCACGATTATATTTCTCCTTTTTTATGCACACCCTAATAGGCTGTTGGAAATTCTTCAATTAAAAATCTGTAATAAAAATAAAATAGTAAATTGTTACCGGCCTTCGGAGAAGTTGCGCACGTAACACTGTCCTAAGAGTTAGTCCGGGTCTATGTGCAGGCTGAATCCGAACGCTCATAGTGGTAAAATTTTCGCTCCACCGGAATCTCCTTGCCGCACATGACGAAGAGAGAATGACCCCGATTTAGCTCTGCCCAGAGCAACAGTAAAGAACAACAACGATTTTGGAAAGACGAGACTTGCAGAGAGTTTTTAGAGGAAATATTGTTTGTGTAAAATGAAAGAGAATGAAGCTGAATATATAGGCTGGACCGAGTTTAGAATCAAACGAGCAAAAAAGTTTCTAGGGTCTCAGACCTGAATGCATTTGGCGGCCACAGATGTGGGCACGTACCCGTTCCGCACCAGGCCAAACGACAGCGGCATCGTGCGCGTGGCCCGTGGGGCTCCCACACAAATCTTCAGAGAATAAAAGAGGAGGAATGTAATATATACATATCACTATTACATTCCACAGCCGATGTGGGACTAACTTGAGCTTTTGCTCTAGCTGCTGTGCACAAATGTGCACCCAACCAACAATAGCTGTTATGATGGTAACTAAATCTCGGATGAATCGTTGATAAAATGTTTACTAATCCATGGAAGCTTTTCATCTCTGCTATTCTTCCGTGTTAAATATATAGACTAGTGAAGTCAACTAAGTTTTTTTTTTTTTTCCCCCTCTTTCGGGACGACACAAAATTTCTCTTGGATAAAGCATTTCATTACCATTCTCTTTCTTCCTCTTGTAAACCCAAAACCCAAACAAACAATCTTCTCATTCTTCCTCTCTTCCAAACCCAACACAATCAACATACAACTCTATCAACACAATCAAGATAAATTCCAACCAAATACGAAGGAAATTTTTTTTCTTTTCAAAGCTAGATTTTTCTCGTTTAAATTCTTTTATTTCATGTGTAATGTATGTTTTGGAATGGTTTTCTATTATAAAATTCACTAAGAAAATGTTTTCGAAGTTTCGAACTCCATGTTCGAAGTTTCGGAAGAGACACAATCACATTTAAACGATGGAAGACTGTCAAAATTTTGGCAGTCATGAAGCCGGTCCTAATATGTTGCCCTAGAGAAAAAAAATAGAACTGGAAATTGCTGAGAAACCCAATTTCGGGGTGGACTTTTATGAAATGCCCACCCGCTGGATAAGTTTTATGAAATATCCAGAATTAAGTATTTTCACGTTAAATATTCCAAGATTCCCTTTTAGATGCCACCCGCTAGAAACTGCTATTTTTATAATACCGAAACTACCCCTCCGCGCGAATTGGTCATCTATATGTATTTGAATTCAAAAAACTCAGATTTGGATTGTGATTTTCGTCTTCTTCTTCTTCACTGGAAATCTGAATTCCATTGCTCTCATCTTCAGCAGAGATCGCAAAGATCGTTCGTAGTTCGGTGTGCTTTTCTTCAGTCGAACTCAGATCATCGCTCGTCATCATCATCATCATCATCTTCATCTTCATCGTGGAGACATTTGAAGTTTTCCGACAATTAGGTCAATTGTGGAGAGAATATCTTTCTTCTTCTTTTCCATCAGAATTATCATCGTTTTGAAAGAAGAACGAAACTCTTTGTTCATGAAAAAAAACTAAATTACACGGAGAATGCCATTCTCCATTTTATTTAAAACGGAGAATGCCGTTCTCCGTCTTAATTTAAACGGAGAATGACATTCTCCGTCTTAATTTAAACGGAGAATGGCCATTCTCCGTGCTACATTAAGACGGAGAATGTCATTCTCCGTTTTATTTAACACGGAGAATGACATATTCTCCGTTTTATTTAACACGGAGAATGGCATTCTCCGTGTTAGTAACACGGAGAATGGTCATTCTCCTGCGTTTTAACACTAGAATGACCATTCTCCGTGTTAAATAAAACGGAGAATGTCATTCTCCGTGTTAAATAAAACGGAGAATGACATTCTCCGTCTTAATGTAGCACGGAGAATGGCCATTCTCCGTTTAAATTAAGACGGAGAATGTCATTCTCCGTTTTATTTAACACGGAGAATGACATATTCTCCGTTTTATTTAACACGGAGAATGGCATTCTCCGTGTTTCTAACACGGAGAATGGTCATTCTCTTGCGTTTTAACACTGGAATGACCATTCTCCGTGTAAACTAAGACGGAGAATGACCATTCTCCGTCTAAATTATGACGGAGAATGGCCATTCTCCGTGTAACTTTCAGGACGGAGAATGACATTCTCCGTCTTAATTAAGACGGAGAATGTCATTCTCCGTGTTACTAACACGGAGAATGGTCATTCTCCGTGTAAATTAAGACGGAGAATGCCATTCTCCGTGTTACTAATACGGAGAATGACCACTCTCATGTGAAATTAACATTTTTCGTGTTCTAACACGGAGAATGGCCATTCTCCTGCATTTTATGGTCAGCTGAAACTTTGGAGGGCCATAACTTTTGACTGGGAGGTCGAAACGAGGTCCCGTTTGTCTCAAAATGAGCGTATCGTCGAGGAGACTAAAAGTAACAATTTTATTGTTAGACGGCCTTCCGAAATTTTAGATTCGCAAAAAAATGATGTTTGGACCTCCGTTTTAGCATTTTTGTCGTTTGTCCCAGTCTTTCCGAAATTTTTCGACGAGTTTTTGAAGATTTTTGAGGAGAAAACCTAGATTCGAAAGTGAGCAGCGTAAGGAAGAAGATGAAGTATCGAAACTTTTTTTTAAGAGCAGTTTCATGGGTGTTTTCAATAAATTAAAAGGAAGGGCAAAAGGGTCATCTGGAACCCGCTTTGGATAAGTTTCTCTAATTCTGGGCACGCGATCAAAATTTTTCTAGCGGCGGGTTTTACATAAAACTTTTTTAGTTTTTGGGCATTTCATAAATCTTCCCAAAATAGAATATTTCGGGAGGCAAGTACATAAAAATATTTGTGCCTCCTCCTAGAGAATTTTAGGATGCCAATAACCCTGGCCTAAATGTACCTAACCCCCATTCCTTATGGGTCTTTAGTTCATGGTTTATTGTTTATATGGCCAAAAAAACCCTATTCTCGTCTCCCCTTCCCTCCATTTCTTGGTTCGGAAATCTTCATTTTGTTTGCTCTTAAAGCTTAAATTTCTCACACACACATATATATAACAAAGTGTGGAAATTATATATATATATATATATATATATATATATATATATATATATATATATATATATATATATATATATATATATATATATATATATTTTTTTTTTTTTTTTTTTTTTTTTTTTTTTTTTTTTTTTTTTTTTTTTTGAAGAAGGGTACTTCATTGATGAGAAAAACTATTTACAAAAGACTCATTACATGGATGAGTTCACAAAGAACAACACACTCTCAGCAAGCATCAAGCAAGCTTACTGCCGCTGCACCCCATGTACTGCTATGGCACTTTCTCCCCCATACTTCTAATATCTGCTTCGATGTTGTTTATCATACCTGCCATCGAAGCTCCGCTTCCTTCAAACACCCGTCTGTTTCTTTCCCTCCAAACATGCCAAATAGCGGATAAGAGACGGATGCGAGCTCTATTGTATATCTCCCTTCTATGGGTCTTATAGCTCAGTATCTCTGCCACAGTCTCAGTTAACACTGCATTAGAACCACCAGCTATTCCAAGCTTCCGTTGACAGTGCCTCCAAACCTGGTTGGAAAACGCGCATAAGAAGAAGAGATGATCCCTACTTTCTGGCCCTCCTCCACATAGAACACACGCCATGTTATCCACCATAATTCCTAGCCTGTGCAACCGATCTCTGGTCAGTAATCTGTTGCGGATAGCTTTGTATGCACAGAGTTGCATCTTCTTCGCCGCACCCGACTTCCATATTACCTCCGCCCAATCTAATGTTGGTCCGTGTCCTCTCGTCCGTTCATAAGCTTCTTTACATGAAAATATTCCATCTACTATCCCTTCCCATTCCCAACTATCAGTTAACGTTTCTGTATGAAGGGGAATTACCTCAATTTCTTCCCGAAATAGCATACTGATTGGTCGGTGACCAACCTGCCACCGGTTATTGTCTATGATCACTGCTAGCGGCTCGTCCCTCCCGATGATCTCGAACGCCGGCCAACCCGCCCTCTCCACCAAAGTTTTGTGATTAAGCCATGGGTCAAACCACAAGTTGGTTGTAGATGTAGTGCCCCGCTCCGCGAAGGCACTAGATAAACAGAAAGATCGGATTGCTGGCTCTGCAACAGAAGACGATTAATCTGGGTGAGTGGACGAAGTCTCATTTGCTGATTCGCTTACGCCTTAAGAACCTGAGTTTTTGATTGAATGCTTTTGTTAATAACAAGATGGTAAATCCTTGAGTATGCTTTAAGAGAATTCACACGTTGCCTCGTTAAGATATGATTGTTGCCTTGATATAGAGAACCTTGCCATGCTAAGAACAAGAAAAGAAATAATCTGCATGCTAACAAGATGACTCGTTGCCTGCTAATAAGAACTGAAATGATGCTTGTCATGCTCGATAGGATAAGAGAAGACTAATGAATCGAATTGAATGCTTGATATTTGCTTGCTGCTAAGTATGCTTGAGAATTATAGACATGTACAGACGGACTTGTACATGTTGATCTGAATAAAAGAAAGGCACGAATTGAACGTGTCGTATATCTGCAAAGGCATGAAAAAGAAGAAGATGAATATGTTTGCAAGCTGCTTGATTGATGCATGATTGTTTATATGATAGTTGCATTTGCATTGGTCTAGACGGCTTGTGCACAAGTGGTAGTCTCTCGACGATTCTGGGGGCGCCCGGAGTCGATCGGCCTAGGAGAGAACAGGACACCTGGGGCTAGAAGTCCCCACAGTTAAGAGGGGGTGTCAGTCTATTAGTAGTTGGGCAAGAAGTTCCGACTGCTAATATGGGTATTGCCCATGGACCACAAGAGTTATTGTCATGTTGCATATTGATAAGAGTGAAAAGAATGTTTTGCTAAGAGCTAACCATGCAGAGACGGACAGGGAATGACAATATTGGTTTTATAATGTTTATGCTAATCCTTGTCTTGTGCAGGGATCGACGGTCGGCTATGGTAAGAGTCACTGAAAAGTGATATACATGTGTTGCTTAAGTTCAAATGCTTGCAGAGATTAATCTGTTACCAAGAAATGCTATGTTCCACTAAAAGAAATGATGTAATATCATGCTTGTATTCTGACCCTAAGTTTGTCTTGAACAAGAGAAAAGAATGCTAAAGATGTTGTCCCTAATGAAATGAATATGCTCATGAAACACGCTGCGCACTGTACATGAAATGGATAGTCATCGTGCTAGAATTGAATAGTCCCTTGTATGCTTAAAATAATATGAACTGTGGCTTTTCAAAGATGTGTTTTCAAAAGATATGTAAACTGACTCTGTATGCATGGAATGAATCTAGGTAAAACTAGCAAGATCACATCACAAGAAACGTTTTCTCACTAAATGAACAGTGATCGTTTCAGACAAATGTAGCTCTTTGTTCACAATTCACCAGTATGCTGATATACTGACCCATCATCAGTCTGCATGCAGGTGCACCATGCATCGAGAAGGATAGCCCGAAGCGATAGCCCGTGCCTCATCCTCAGGAGCCAGAAATCAGAAGAGATGCCAAGAGATGACATCTGTACAAGAGTTTGGTTTTGTATATAAAAGGATGTAATGTATGGGAACGGGATCATTGTAATCTGTAAAGTTCTGAGAGAATGTAATATTGTATCAGAGAGAATCGAGAGCTTGTAATCTGTTTAAATGAAATCAATAAAGAGAAATGTTCTTGTTACCATTGTGTACAATACTTGTATTCTGAAATATGTCCGCTGCTGCTTCAATTATCTGCGATACGTTCCGCTGCGTATTGTCAAACTTGTCTATCTTGTCTTGTTTCAGGTCTTGGCCTTGTGCAAGCGCAACTTAGGCTTGCACGGCATCACGCCTTAGCGAGGACGAACGGTCCCAAAGAGCCCGAAGCGAGGACGAAAAGGACTCTGCGGGATCGGGGCGTGACAGAATGGTATCAGAGCAACACGATCCTCTGGCCAATTTTGATTCAATTTAATTTGTACATGTCTTCTGATTGAAATTCCGTTGCCTACTCGATATCAATAATGAGATGAACGTTCCATACAATAAGTCCGTAAATATTTTTATGATGCCGGCAATGTTTTACCGATTTGATTGATTGAGATTGAAATGCTTGATTGAACAAGAGTTTTGATATGAACTGAATTGTGATTTCATGGATTGATGATGGCGAAGGATGAGGACTATTGCTGCTAAGGATATCGTAAGTTTCTCCTTAAGTTTCGAGGACGAAACTTCTTTTCGGTGGGTAATTATGTAGTGCCCCGCTCCGCGAAGGCACTAGATAAACAGAAAGATCGGATTGCTGGCTCTGCAACAGAAGACGATTAATCTGGGTGAGTGGACGAAGTCTCATTTGCTGATTCGCTTACGCCTTAAGAACCTGAGTTTTTGATTGAATGCTTTTGTTAATAACAAGATGGTAAATCCTTGAGTATGCTTTAAGAGAATTCACACGTTGCCTCATTAAGATATGATTGTTGCCTTGATATAGAGAACCTTGCCATGCTAAGAACAAGAAAAGAAATAATCTGCATGCTAACAAGATGACTCGTTGCCTGCTAATAAGAACTGAAATGATGCTTGTCATGCTCGATAGGATAAGAGAAGACTAATGAATCGAATTGAATGCTTGATATTTGCTTGCTGCTAAGTATGCTTGAGAATTATAGACATGTACAGACGGACTTGTACATGTTGATCTGAATAAAAGAAAGGCACGAATTGAACGTGTCGTATATCTGCAAAGGCATGAAAAAGAAGAAGATGAATATGTTTGCAAGCTGCTTGATTGATGCATGATTGTTTATATGATAGTTGCATTTGCATTGGTCTAGACGGCTTGTGCACAAGTGGTAGTCTCTCGACGATTCTGGGGGCGCCCGGAGTCGATCGGCCTAGGAGAGAACAGGACACCTGGGGCTAGAAGTCCCCACAGTTAAGAGGGGGTGTCAGTCTATTAGTAGTTGGGCAAGAAGTTCCGACTGCTAATATGGGTATTGCCCATGGACCACAAGAGTTATTGTCATGTTGCATATTGATAAGAGTGAAAAGAATGTTTTGCTAAGAGCTAACCATGCAGAGACGGACAGGGAATGACAATATTGGTTTTATAATGTTTATGCTAATCCTTGTCTTGTGCAGGGATCGACGGTCGGCTATGGTAAGAGTCACTGAAAAGTGATATACATGTGTTGCTTAAGTTCAAATGCTTGCAGAGATTAATCTGTTACCAAGAAATGCTATGTTCCACTAAAAGAAATGATGTAATATCATGCTTGTATTCTGACCCTAAGTTTGTCTTGAACAAGAGAAAAGAATGCTAAAGATGTTGTCCCTAATGAAATGAATATGCTCATGAAACACGCTGCGCACTGTACATGAAATGGATAGTCATCGTGCTAGAATTGAATAGTCCCTTGTATGCTTAAAATAATATGAACTGTGGCTTTTCAAAGATGTGTTTTCAAAAGATATGTAAACTGACTCTGTATGCATGGAATGAATCTAGGTAAAACTAGCAAGATCACATCACAAGAAACGTTTTCTCACTAAATGAACAGTGATCGTTTCAGACAAATGTAGCTCTTTGTTCACAATTCACCAGTATGCTGATATACTGACCCATCATCAGTCTGCATGCAGGTGCACCATGCATCGAGAAGGATAGCCCGAAGCGATAGCCCGTGCCTCATCCTCAGGAGCCAGAAATCAGAAGAGATGCCAAGAGATGACATCTGTACAAGAGTTTGGTTTTGTATATAAAAGGATGTAATGTATGGGAACGGGATCATTGTAATCTGTAAAGTTCTGAGAGAATGTAATATTGTATCAGAGAGAATCGAGAGCTTGTAATCTGTTCAAATGAAATCAATAAAGAGAAATGTTCTTGTTACCATTGTGTACAATACTTGTATTCTGAAATATGTCCGCTGCTGCTTCAATTATCTGCGATACGTTCCGCTGCGTATTGTCAAACTTGTCTATCTTGTCTTGTTTCAGGTCTTGGCCTTGTGCAAGCGCAACTTAGGCTTGCACGGCATCACGCCTTAGCGAGGACGAACGGTCCCAAAGAGCCCGAAGCGAGGACGAAAAGGACTCTGCGGGATCGGGGCGTGACAGTAGAGCCGTCTCCAATTACCCGAACCAATCGGCTCTTCAAAACAGGACGCAACCGAAGAATATTCTTGTATGTCACCGAATAGTTATTGTTAATATCTTGCACCCAGAAATTGCTTTGTCGTTGATACCGACTCTTGGTCCAACGCGCCCATAAGGAGTTACTCTCAAATAATCGCCATGCCAATTTATAGAGAGCAACGTCTCGGAGTGTACGTAATGATCGGATGCCGACCCCTCCCTCCTCTACAGGACGGGCCAAGTCCTCCCATCCGATTGTGTGAAGACCCCCTCGCCATAGAAAATTCGCACAAAGTTTTTCGATCTTCTGGATGGTCCTATTAGGCACATAGATCGCTTGAAGCCAAAAACTGGATATGGCATAAATCACGGACCGGATGAGTTCTATTCGGCCTCCGAAAGACAGTAGTTGGGATTGCCAACCTTCCAGTCTGGACTGGACTTGTTGAAGCAGTCCTTGACAATCCGTATGGCGGGCATAATTGATAGAGAGCGGGAGTCCGAGGTACCGGACAGGAAGTTGTCCACTCTCGATCTGCATCATTTGAGACCATTTATCTTTCTCCGGGCAATCCCGATTCAAATAGATCTGGCTCTTGTCTCTATTTATTTGCAACCCCGACGTCTTGCCAAACTCCTCTAATACTTTATTCAGGGAGGTGATACTCCTCTCCGAAGGCTCTACAAACACCAACAAATCATCAGCATATATCAAATGTGAGATATTTGGTTGTACCTTTGAAAAGAGAGGCTTAATCTGCTTCTTGTGAACCGCAATGTCCATCAGACAGCTAAAGTGCTCCATGACAATTGTGAATAAGTATGGAGACAGAGGGTCGCCCTGCCGAATGCCTCGATTACTGCCGAAGAATCCGCATGGCTGACCTTTAATAAGGATAGAGAAAGTCGGGGAATTAATACATTCTTGGATTCGCGCCACCCACCAGTCATCAAATCCCATGCTAAGCAACATTTGGCATATGAACTTCCTGTTCACCATATCATAGGCTTTGCGAAGATCTAATTTAATGCATCCTTTTCTGCCTCCCCTTTTATTGAAGTCGTGCACAAGTTCATGTGCGAGCAAACAATTCTCTGCAATGGATCGGCCTTTAATAAATGCTGCTTGGTTGTCCGAAATTAATCCCTTCAAAATTTCCTGCATTCTTTTACACATAATATGAGTAATTATTTTGTATATAAAATTACAGCATGATATTGGTCGAAAATCTCCAAGATCTGTTGCACCCTCCTTTTTGGGAATCAATGTCAAAAAGGTATGATTGAGCTCTTTTATTAACCTTCCAGTTTTGAAGAAGTCCCGCACTACCTGGAGGACATGAAATTTCAATATACTCCAATGTCTTTTATAGAAAGCAGCATTAAACCCGTCAGGTCCTGGCGATTTATTAGGATCAGCATTCGTAATAATTTCATTTATTTCCTCAATGTCCACCTCTTTGCGGAGAGTGTCATTCCCTTTTTCTGTCACAATTCTTTTGCAAATAATAACTGGGAAAGAGTCCGAATAGTCAGATTGATTGTAAAGGGAAGTGTAATACCTGATGGCCGCTTCCTCAATTTCTTTGTCATTGTTAATAGAATTACCTTCCATATCTAACAACGGACCGAACGAATTTTTATGTTGACGAGCCTTCACCATGGCGTGGAAGAATTTTGAACATCTATCCCCATCTTTCAGCCAAGAGCACTTTGCTTGTTGTTGCAGTTGTACCTCCTCTTGGAAGCGTACCTGTCTCAATGTTTCTTGAAGCTCCAATTCCTTATTAGCAAGAACCGGATTTAATGGGTCAGCTTGAACCTGGCATTGGATGGAATGAAGTTCCTCCTCTAAGGTATTACTGCTCATAGGTGGACGGTCCCGAGCCCAATTCTTCAAGTCTGCCTTAACTCTTTTCAGAATATGGATCAAGCGGTATTGAGGGGTACCAGAAATCTGGGAATAGAGGCCTCCTTCTACCGCTTCTTCATAACCTGCCAGCAAAGGCCAAGCATTGTTGAAACGAAAAGGTCGGCGACGCGGCCTCTGCGTCGAATGCAATCGGATCAATAACGGGGTATGATCACTAGTGCCGCTAGGAAGGCCCTCTGCTTTGACGTCCGGGAATGTAGCAAGCCAGCAATTATTACAAAGGACTCTATCAAGTTGACAAACAACTCGGTTTAGAACGGAGCTATTGCTCCAGCTCCATGCGTGTCCAGTCCTTGCCATGCAACTCAGGCCAGAGGATAACAGACAATCTTGGAAATCCGCAAGAATAGGGGCAGGCACCTGACGTCCACCGATCTTCTCATTTTCTGTTAACATGGCGTTAAAGTCGCCCATCACCAGAAGGGGGATCCTGTCGTTATTTTCAGAGGAAATTTTAATATGATCCTTCCAGAGTTGGAATCGTCTCCTGCGATCATTATGCCCATAAACAGCCCCCACCATAACTTGGAGCCCTCCTCTGTTAGAGAATTCCACAACTGTGAGTTGTTCAGATCGGAATTTCACCACTCCCGACCATACACGGACGTCCCACATCATCCATATCCGAGCCATACCACACAGGCCTCCGTTGTGAACGGACTCCCACTGACTAGGGGTACGGCTGGTAATCCTACTAGCAGACTTAATTTTACTCTCCAATAAGCCAACAATCGAGCAATTATTACTACGAATGGTCTTAGTAATCTCCTTCCAACGGCCGATAGAGTTACAGCCGCGGACGTTCCATGAGATGACAGACATTAGACTTAATTGAGGGGGTTGTCCGAATCTGACCTCCGACACTCTCGTGGACAATCCGAGAGCGTATTCGACATACCAGACACTTGTGGATGAGAGGTTTGCAGAAGCAACTGCTGCCACTCCGGATTCGCAATTGTAAGTGCCATGCTTTCATCCATCTGTTGGGTACCATTACCTCCTTCTTCGCTAATTTGGGCCACCGCTGGTCGCCGTTGTGATGTAGTTCTTTTGCTACTCCTTGGCTGGTCATCATTCTCGGTGCCTCCCTTGTTGCCGTCTCTTCGACTATCCTCCATCGTTGGATGATCCACTTCTGGGTCGACGTTTTCTGTCCCCACAAGAACCATAGCAAGGGCCCCTATACTCGATGATGTGTTTCTCGATTCAGAGACTGGTCTCTTCCCGAGTATTGTACTCATGCTAGTTTCTGATGCTCTGGATGGTTGGGACTCTAATCCCTCCACCTCCATAAGCGTAGCTGCCGTTGGGGCGAGTTGCTGTTGTGGGCGTTGCTCCATGTCCACCCTTTCCTCTTGATCCTGACTCGGCCTGTCTTCCTGCATTGTCCCGTCATCCGAAGTCTCCGTCTTCTCTCTACACTTCGAATCAGTATGTCCGAAGCACTTGCATCTGGAGCACGAAGGGGGCACCCACTCATAGTCAATCTCTTGGGTACCCTTCTCGCCATTAGGCAGAAGTAGATCTATGCTCCGGGGAAGGCTTGTGCCCGCTTCAATTTCCACGAAGATTCTCGCGAAAGATAGTCGCTGCCGTCTTGCCGTTTGAATATCAGTTCGGATCGGCACGCCCACCATACTAGCCATTTTCATGATAGAAGGGATACTCCAGAGTTGTGGAGAAAGCCACGGCAGTCTAATCCATATAGGGACCTTTGAGAGGCGATCTTTTTCGAAATTAATAGTGGGATTCCACCTCTTCAGGACCACCAGACGTCCATCGAATGTCCAAGGACCCCCTTCCAGTATCCGATCCAGGTCCTCCCCTAAGTCAAATTTGATAAAATAGAAGCCGTTTTCTCGGGAGAAAATACTCATCTCCCCTTTTGGTCGCCAGACTCTATGTGCGAACGCGCGAATTTGCCCATAGTATGGTCGATCTCCCATGACGTACAAGATAAGAGTATTTTTCCAGTATTCCGTCGTTTCCTGGATGTCATCTTGAGTTATTTCCACAACCTTTTTGCCATCAATGATGCTGGGCTCGATATATTGCATATCAACCTCTTCATGTACTGCCGCAGGCTTACACAAGTCCGCCCAAGAGACCGGAGATGTCGTCTTCCCCTTGTTTGCTCCTTTATTCATACTCCCCTGGCCATTAGAGGATGCTGGATTGCTATGAGTCATAGTCATCTTCCTGGTGGTTCTTTCTTTCTCCGGGAAAAGTGGCATCTTCCCCTTCAATAGACGCCTATCCTCATCTCCTCGCCCATTGCCCGGAGGGTTTCCGAGTTGACGAGGACGCCAGTTCCTACCCTCATTGGCTGCGGTGTTCCGTCCTACAACCCCGGATGTCGCTGGTCTCCCCGGCAAGGCCCGTTCCAGCTGTGCTCTCGTACGTCGTCGACGGTCAACCGTCGTCCAGCCCCCCGCTACCTCGGTGATGTCTACTTGAGCTCCCCCACCGGCTTCCTCCTCCGGCAACTCATTGGACCCTTTCGAAGTTTCTGTGCCTCCTCCGTCAGGATGCAGACGGCCTTCCGTCGATGCATCTGTGCCTCCATCGCCAGGGTGCGGATGCCCTAACCCTAGCGCAGACATGTTTTTTTTATATATATATATGCGCTCATGCATTACTTTATAAATTATTATTATAAAGAATAAAAAATAACTATTATAATTACTTTAATCTTTATTAAGACAACGTAGAAAGACTAAAAATCGTCTTTGTAATTATGTCTCTATTAATTTTAATTAGTAAAAATATGCAAAAGTAAATTTGAATGAAAATAACGATGAAGCTGAATTTTTCTCATTTAATATTATAGATGTATTCACGGATTTGAATCCCTAATGTTAGGTCTTCATCGTAAATTTTATCAATACATACATCTCAATCCTCCAAGATCATTCTTATAGACCAAATCCATATTTCAGAATGGAAGTGGATATAAGTCATTAATCAAAGTTATAACGTCACACAAAAATATTGAATTCATTAAAAAAAATAGATCAAAAGGCTGATTGGGTAAACATCTTTCCTAACAAATGTGTCGCTAAGGCCATTAATTTAATTGCATTATTTGAGATCCTTTGTGCTTATTGGACGTCTTAGAATGAGTGTTGAGATCACTCCACTTTCTTTATGCAAAATCTAGTCAAATTATCGACTCTAAGTGTTGGTACATAAATTAATTATGGTTATCAAACGAGTAGAATATTAGTCTTTTAAGGGATTGTTGTATGATAGTATGATACATAAATATATTAAAGTTCTAAAAAGTTGAGAAGAAAAGAAAAGTGATTTTCAATGGAAAAAAAATTAGATATAAAATGGTTATATCCATCAAAACAATGATTCACTTTCCCACATTTAAGTATTTACTTTTCCTTCTAATTTTTTGGCATTTTCAAACATCGAAAAGAAAAATCAATATAAATTGTAGTAAAGAAAATACTAAGGAATTGATTTAATTTCTTTCCTTTGTTAGTAATACCTCCCGTATTTGAATTATATATACTAGCTACTAGTATCTATTATTATAACACTAAAAAAGAGCCAGTCTAAATCTTATGTATATCATCATTTAAATAAATTAAAAAGAAAGATAACTAGATAACTACCTAAATACTCCATTAATTGTTAAAAAAAACTTAACAAAACGTTTAACTACATATTATGATATATTTATAACAATATAACTCTAGATCATATGGTTAAAGTGAAAGATGTCTTTTTATTGTTTGAGTACAAATCCTAAAAATAATTTTTTTTATAATAATTTTTTTTTTATCCATGCAGCGCATGCACATTACTAGTATATATAAATGAGTTTTTATTTTAGGTTCCGCGTTCTCATAGGCGGATCCAAGGTTGGTTTCGGGTGGGCTGAAGCCCACCGCCCAAAAAAAATTATATATTTTTTCATATAATTTTTTTAATTTTTTTAATATAAATTTATCTACTTTTAATTCATCTAAATTTTTGGTAGTCCATCCTTAGCTATAGTTTTCCAGATCCGTCTCTGAGTGTTCTGGTTAAGTAAGTTTGTCATGCACGCCAAACAACATATTACAAAGGGGCCTACGAAGATTTGGGGTTGTTTGGTTAGCCGAAACTCGGCTGAAACTACTCAAAAATTTGCAACTGCACGAAACTTGAATCAGTTCAAGTGTTTGGTTGCTACAAGGAAACTCCATGAAAGTGAACTGAATTGACATGTTGCAGTTCCTGTCCCCCCAAATTTTCTTCAGTTTCACATCCTAATTTTTTTTAGGAAACTCCATGAAAGTGAACTGGACGTGGCGGCGCTGGGCGACGTGGGGCCGGTGACCACCTTGACGCGGGGCGCTGGACGCGGCGGCACTGGGCGACGCGAGGCCGGCGGCCACCTTGGACAGAGGCGCTGGACGCGGGGCCGGCGGCCACCTTGGACGCGGCGACGCTGGCGACGCGGGGCGCTGGACGCGGCGGCACTGGGCGACGCGAGGCCGGCGGCCACCTTGGACGGAGGCGTTGGACGCGGGGCCGGCGGCCACGTTGGACGCGACGACGCTGGCGACGCGGGGCCGGTGACCAACTTGGACCCCCGAAGGAGGATGTGGTGCCGACCGCCGCTCTCCCGAGGTACCTGCCGAGGTGTCGGGGTGGACGACGACGACGACGCAGGCGGAGGAGAGTGGAGAGAGGGAAAGGGAGATGACGGAAGAGGGGGGCGGGGGTTTTCTTTCTGTGGGCTGGAGAGAGAGGAGAGGGAGAGAGTGATTTATATTGTAATAATAATAATAATAATAATAATAATAATTTAAATTAATTATATGTTAATTAAAACTTTATTAGTGTGTAATTTTTAATCTCTACACACAATTATATTTACTAATTATATCAATTAATTGCATGAAAGAAAACAAATCATATTTACTAACTAAATGAAAATGGGGGTAACCATACCTAGGTTTACCATACCTCTAACCAAACTCATTTTTTTCCACTTTCAACAACCATCCAAACAACGAAACTCCTTATTCCTCCACTTTCATATTTTTCAATTCCATCAACCAAACAACTTTTGGAAACTCAAAATTTATGCGTACGCATCGCGTGCGCAAGTTTTGTTTTTCCACTTTCGCACTTTCATACACTTTTGTGGAACCAAACAGGCCCAATATCCCGTGAATGCTTGAGCTTAGGTTTTGGTGTTGGACGTACACTTGGTAGACTCTCTGTTTTTTTCTCCAAATTCATCACGTCAGATGTGGCAAAATCAGTGGGGAAAAAATATATCTGAAAGTAAAGTTCGATTGACCGCTTAGTGGTTTAAAGAACCATAATGTCAGATATGGCTGTGTTTGATTAGACTTTTTTCCATAAAAAATATTTTCATCACAAATTTTTCTTCAATTGTAGTGTTTGATAGTTTATATTTTTCATAGAATTATTTTTCAAAAAACCAATCATTTTTCATATTTTTTCTAAAATGGTGGAAAATGAAACTTTTCCAACCCATAGGAAAATATCATTTTACATGAAACATAACTAATTTTCGTGGAAAATAATGACAATCAAACAACCAAATTAAGTTTTCCATGATTTTTTTTAAATTCCATGGAATTTTTTTCCTAGAAAAATAATTCCATAGAATTAATTTCTTTTCCACGTAGGCTGTGTTTGATTGGACTTTTTTTCCATGGAAAATATTTCCATCACAATTTTTTCATCAATTGTAGTGTTTGATAGCTTATATTTTCCATGGAATTATTTTCCAAAAAACTGTAATTTTCCATATTTTCTTCTAAAATGGTAGAAAATGAAACTTGTCCAACCCATAGGAAAATATCATTTTCCATGAAAAATAACTATTTACCATGGAAAATAGTGACAATCAAACACCCAAATTAAGTTTTCCATGAAATTTTTTTTTTAAAATTCCTAGGAAAATAATTCCATGGAATTAATTTTTTTTCCATATCTTTTTCACCTTGCAATCAAACGCACCCGTATTTTCCACCTTGCAATCAAACACACCCTTAGTGGTTTAAAGAATTTTTAGTGCCCTAAAGGTTGACAAACACTAAACTGGTCTGTTTGTTTTATTTTCAAAGTTTTATTTCCCTATTTTCTTTCAACTTTCTCGATTAACCCAATAAAATCTTCTAGTATATAATAAGGTTTCAAAACAGCTCAAAAGTAAGCCGTCTAAGTTCTATATATATCATGGTCTATTTTATTTAAAAATAAATCAATTATGTAAAAGATTATTAGAAAAAGTTTAAATTTGTTATTTACATTTAACATAGGAAATTGAACTCAACCAAACAAAAAAATATCTCCCAAATTTACCACGTAAGTTAGAAGATATATTTGACTATAATATACGTTATTATACGTACAAAGTACGTGCATTTACTAGTAAAAATAAAATGGTTTCTTCTCATTTGTTTCCCACTATCAAAATTAATGGTCACATCATTTTTTTTAATGTCAAAACCGACAAAAAAAACCAACATAATAAAATACATGTCAAATTACAATACCCATCAAATATATGACTATATATATTCACGTGCATAAGTACTTTTTATAAAAAAAAAAAATCTTATTTTTAGTCAATATAACCGGTATGAAAAAATCTTCTAATATTGTTGAAAATTCGTTAGTAATTCAAATTAAAATAAAATACTTCAAATATTATTTTTATATATTTTACTTGGTATATATATATGTTTGTAGAAGTTCGGATATATATATATATATATATATATATATATATATATATATATATATATATAAAGTTTTAAAAATATATAGGTAACAGATACTAATTATAATAAATTATATAGTAGTATCTGTTACATATATATTTTTAGAATTTTTGATATATATATATATATATATATATATATATATATATATATATATATATATATATATATATATATATATATATATATATATATATATTAGATAATACCATAAATTTAGAATTATATACACATTTATGATTTACTAATTAATTAGAATTTATTATTTTTATGTAATTATATAATCTCTACTATTACCACACATATTTCTCATTGTCCATTACTCAAGTCAATATCTGTTTAGCCCACTCTCGCCAACCCCATATATATAGGGGCTGTTTGGTTGGCAGTAGGTGACCCGTAAGTGCCACCTTCTGCTGCAACTGCTCGGTGAAGGCAACAGTTCTGGTGTTTGGTTGGACGCAGCAAGTACATGGTAAGTGTCTAATCGCAGCAACTGCGTGGTAACTCTCTTATGTTTTTTTTCAACATTCAGTTACATCAAATATTGGGGGAAAGTGCATAGCAAGTGAAGAGAGAGAGAAAAAAAATGGGAAAAGGCCAGAAAAATGGGACGGCGAGCACCACCATGGCCACCGTGGCCGTACTCGACATGTGGGCGAGCACCGACGCACGAGCCTGACGTCGGTAGCTCCAGGAGGACGACCGACCACAGCGGTCGCTCCAGGAGGACGGCCGACGGCCACCGAGAGAGAGAGAGAGAGAGAGAGAGAGAGAGAGAGAGTTAGTTGAGAAGAGGAGGCGGTGAGGAAATTGGAGGTCTATGTTTGTTCTGAAGAAGAAGAAGAAGAATGATAAAGTTGGTGTGAGACCCTTTGAGTTGGTTTTGAGGAAATTGGGGTCTGCATTGGTACGAGAAAATTGTTTGGATTGGATTCCCACAATTTGTCATGCTTATAAAAATAAAAATAATAAAAATAATTAATATATTTATTGGTTGGGGTCTGCTGTGGGGCTACTCTTCCAAAAAAAAAAATTGTTATTAATTTAATACGTTAATTAATTTATTTAACTATGATAATTAAATTTTTGTTCATTGTTGATATCTTGCCTATGTTGTAAATGTTGAAAATTTTGGCAATGATAAAATTATTCTTGTGTATGATGCTCGGCCAATATAGTCCCGTAATTTCTGATACATGTTGTCTTTATACTATGATAATAATAGGAATGTGAAAAAGAGAATATATTTAATAATAATAATTAATTTAATTTATATTATCCAATTTGTTATAATGGCTGTGAAACTTGAAGTGTAATATTGATATAAATTTGCTAAATTACTTTTATTTTTAATCTATACAAAAAAAGAAGTTGGGGTAACCATACATAGGTTTACCACATTTTCAAAAAAATCTACTTTCAACAATCCAAACAACCGAACTACTTTTTTTTCCACTTACAACAACCATCCAAACACCAAACTAATTTTTCTTTCACTTGCAGCAGACAAAATTTACTCTATCCAAACACATTTTGAAAAGTTGCACTTGCTGCAAGTCAACAAAAACTTAACTTACTGCAAATATCACTTTAACACTTTCAAAGAGTTACATATCCAAACAGGCCCATAGCCTTAAAGTTGACAAAATAGTGTTGTCAATTATTTTTGTCCAGAAATTGTCTTTCAATACTTCTCCCCTTTACTCAACACTGGAATAGATTGGTTCCCACTACTTCCTTAGAGCATCATTAGTAAGGCCCATCCCATTTTCTAGATTCTAGATTTAGAATGTAGGAGCTCATTTTGTAGAATAATAAGTCTCATTCCTAATCTCAATTTCTACAATTTCGGTCTCAACCCATCCATGGGTGCTAAGGGTTGGACCTCCCAATTTCTAGATTGTAGATTGTAGAAACTCGTTTTGTAGAATAGTAAGTTCCAATTTGGAGCCCAACTTTCTAGATTCTAAACTTTATATTATTTTTTTCCTACATTAATTTTTGACCACACAATTTTTGGGACCGGAGCTTACTTTATCATTTACTACTATTCTCTTACAAACCCAACCCATTCTATATTTACTTTTTTTTCTTTTGAAATTTTGGGCTCCAAATTGCATTGGAGAGTCCCAACTACTAATGATGCTCTTAAAACCACTTAGCCCTTCTCATCTTATAGATGAGTCCTCGAGAAGTGACATAATTTTAGAATTTTATGCATGTTTCGATCAGGGCGGAGCTGAGATTTGTCAAAAACGATTGGGTCCGGTCCAAAAAAAATAATGGAGGCCTATTCTTATAAAAAAATTCAAACAAAAAAACTTGAAAATTAAATTATCCAAAACTAACATCAATTAAGAAAAATCATTCAATTACAATATCTTTCAAGTGAAATAATATTGGACTAAAAGAGGTAATATAAGGCAAAACAAACAAGTTTTTATATAAAATAATAATTATGGGTGGTCCGATTTATTTGGGACAACCCTCGATCGACATGTTTTTATATAAAATTATAATTATGGGAGGATAATGATGTCATGTATTTATAGTTTAAATTAACCTACAAATTTTAGAGTATTAAATTAGAGTTATAGGTGATCGACATGTACAATTGTTTTAGGATTTCGTTGAATGAGTGTGGAGATCTGCTCCAACGAACTTTCTGAAAATCCATGCTTATCCTGTGCAACAATTTTCTTTGTGCACATCCTTCTTCCGGCAGTTGACATGCGGGCTCGTCGACAGTGCTGGGACGTCGGGATTGCTCGTGGGGTATTGATTTTGAATATGCATTGAATGGAATTTGGAGAATCTTTTACTTAATTCCAAACAATAGAAGCCTTCATTAATTGATTTTTAATTGAAAACAGATACATATACAGGCTATAGCCTAGTTATTGAGAAAATCTCCACTTTATTAACTTAGTACAAACAAGGAAAGCAATAAATTTATAAATTATTATTCATAAGTTAGTTTAATATTATAGCTTACATAATAAATATACATATCATTTTTTAAATTACTTATCCATAATTTTAAATTATTTATTCCTAAGTTTGAAATCTTTTGATTTTTTTTAAAATTATGTATCCAGAAGTTAGTTTAGTATACATAATACATATACATATAAATAAAAAATTGGAGGCATGCGAATTCGGGAGGCCTAGTGCGGTCGCACACATTGCACTCCCTCAAAGCCGGCCCTGGTTTGGATTAGAATTTTTTTTAATGTAACTATATAATATCTACAATTATAGAGTGGTTTTGAAATGAGCCGTTTAACTACCTTACATAATTAAAATAAATAAATAAATCCTAACAAATAGCTTAACTATGTGATATTATCTAACTACTTCCACATATATTATTTCAAAGCTTAATTACAATGTATATATGTATATACATGATCACAATTAAAATATAAAAATACCTATAATAAATGTGAACTAAAATATATTAAATCTCTTATACAAAACACAAAGGTTTTTGAATCCTAGGGCTGACTGTGCCAAGATAAAGAGTGGTTGGGATTTAATCTTGGTGAATCAACGGTTATGGAATTTTATGAGGAATCCAAAGAGTGAGGTTTGTACTCATAATGGTTGTGGATGAGCATTATTGAGAGTGGGATTTTATGGGGAATGAGCATTATTGAGAGTGGGGTTTTATGGGGAATCCAAATAGTGGGGTTTGCACTCATAATGGTTGTGGATGAGTATTATTGAGAGTGGGATTTTATGGAGAATCCAAAGAAAATTCACATCCAGCAGTGGTTGGGATTTAATATTTTGATGGGGGCCTCATAATTATTATTGTTCGTTTAAAATTGGGGGTCCAAGATTTTGAGGGGGAATACCTTAAATGAACCATACCCTATGGGCACGGGTTATGACTAGTTCATATATATAACAAATTCGAACTTAAACTATTTTGTAACAATATTAGACTTTTTTCTTCTTCATTGCATGTGACTGATACTGCTTAGGCGACTAATTTTGATCTATTTTAAAATTCTTATATGAAACGAGGGATTATGATCTCCGCTCTTAACCATCTTGTTAGATAAAAACTTTTAAGAAATTGTATAGTTTAAAGATCTAATGAACGATTAAAATTAGGGCTAATTAGAGTTACCATAGATTTTATACTAGTTTAGAATTTAAGTCCTATCATGTCCAATTCGAAAGTTTAGGCTGTTGGTGTTTTTGTCTTTGGACTAGGAAAGATAGTCCCACATCAGCTACACCAAATGGTGAGTATCTCAATATAATGAATTGCTTGTGTTGAGATGTTCACATGAGGTGTGGTGGGACACAAGTGTGTGCCATGTGGGAGTATTTTTCTAGAAGGAAAAAGATTAATTCCAACAAGGATGCAAGTTGATTTTTGCTGTGCGGACTCGGACTCGAACTCGGACACGGACTCCAGGATGTCTCGTGCATGCACGGGAGTGTTCGGAGGGTAGGCGTGGACTGGCACACTTCTATGCTGATTGTGGGATGATCTAAAATATCAAACTCTATTTTTGAGTATTGTTATTTTAGTCCCACATCGGATATGAGAAGAGGTGAAGTCTCACTCCACTCTATAAATAGAGCCCCTTGACCTCCTTTGGAAGATACACCAAGAAGAAAGTTAAAGGAAGTCCGTAAAGTCCAAGAAGTCCGTTCAAGTCTCAAATATTGACTTACGAGCGTTCCAGAAGTTCTTCGTGAACTTGGTGGTTCCTGTAAGCAGATCGTGTTGGGACGAATATTGTTTTGAGCAACGGTGATCTTAAACACCCCAGCAAGAACCTTTACTCTTCTTCAAGGAAGAACGTGAGATTTATTTTTCTGAACTCAGTTCTGTCCGTCAGCAACTGCGATTGCGAGAAAGAACGTGAGATTTACTTTCTGATTATTGTTGCTTTTGTAATCAGATTCATATTATAGTGTTCCTCTTGGATCTCGATAATAATCAGAAGGTTAACGTTTGTTGAACCTCTGATCTCGACATCGAGTCTACCATCTTTGATCAAGCCCCGGAACTACCATAGGCTCTGTTTTTTTTTTTTCTTCTTCAATCTTTTCCATTATTCTCTCCATTTTATATAGAAATTTAATTCCCAGACATTGGGAGGAAGAGTATAATATAAAAAAAAAAAAATCAGAGACCAAACTCTCTAATTAAACATGTTAATACTTAAAATCTAAATTAGCATAAAATGTAGGGTCTAAATACTAATTAGCCCTAAAAACTATAATCTAACTCTTGTTATTTCAAAAAGCATGTGACTACGCTTATATGGTTGTCGCATGTGCTTGCGGAGGTATCATGGTCGGTTGGACTCGTCTTGGAGGGAGCTGTTGCATCACGACATAGTGTAGGCAGGCCCGGCATGTGTCCGTCTCACCAACTGCTCCCCCCACCCTTTCTTTCTTTGTCGATTGGAACGTGCAAGTTGCAACTACAGTTAATTGACGACAACCTTTGCCTATACCCAGCCCAACCACAGTTTCTTTCAAAAAAGCAAGAATAGAAACACACGGTTGGGTGATAAACTGATAATAAACTTTGACGCGGACAACGATAAGACGGATACGGACACCGACACTGACAGACAGAGACAGGGCCGGCCCAAGAAATTTATGGACTTCAAAAAGAGAGAATACCGTGTTCGGGAGTATTTGTTCCTGGAATTGACGATGGATGGGATTGGCGGTGGCGTCAAAGTCTTCAGTTCTGATGGCGGCGTGGAGCTCGAATTCCGAGTTCCTCTTCCTGCTCTTGAGCTACTCGCGACATGATAGATTGTCAGTTCAACTGACAAGAAGGAGTGGGGTGGACAAGACTCCATTTACGGAGAACTGAGACTCAGGGGTACGGAGGATTGTCCTAACCGAAAGAGTTGTCCAAATCCGATAGCTTGTATAGCTTATCCCATGGCCGGCTCCTGCCGACAGACCATGTTAATTTGTGTCATACAATGTGAGAATTTATTATAGTCGTACTTTTTTTATTCAGGAGTATTAATTTTGAGTTGATTAGCAGTTAATTGTATATCTAAAGAGATTTAATATTGATCCCATGAAGTAGGGGATGAACGTTCGGTTTATTCGATTTCAACCGAACCGAATTAGCAAAAGCCGAATAAATCGAAATTCTAAAAATTTAAAATCGAAACCGAATCGAATAATGAATTCGGTTTGTTCGGTTTGAATTAATGGGCCGGACCCAAAGTTCGGATCATGGTTAAGTTATATTAAAAATTATAATTTTTATACACATATTTGTTGAATTTTAAAGTTACACACAAAGTTGAATTAGTTATTAAATTATCAAAGTTGTAATTTAAAATACATACATAGAATTGTTGTCTTCAAAATATATATTTTTTTAAATTGAGGGTATTTATATAATTATATAATTTGTATTCGGTTCTGGACCAAAATCAAAACCTAAAATCAAAATTGAATATTTTTTTTTTTGTATTTTGAAAACTGAAATTGAACCGCCGAACCGAATTTTTTATCCGATCTGATTCGAATTTCGGTCCAAAATCGAATAATGCTCACCCCTATCTATCATGAAGTTGCTCAATAGGACGACTGGTAATAATCCATTGCCAATTATAATGATACAACTCACATTATCAGTAGTTTCCATAATTTCATATACATGTCACTGTAGCTCTCGAAGATTCTGTGATGTGATTGACCCATGACGATAGCCACACATGTTTCACCTTAGGCCATTACTCAAGTCAATTTATATTCAGCCCACTCTGGCTGACCCCATGTAGCCTTGAAGGTCGACAAAATAGCGTTGTCAATTCATTTTTGTCCAAAAATTGTCTTTCACTATGCTTCTCAACACAAAACACTGTGTTTGCAGCCTCCCTCAACACCCTGACACTGTGTTCGGAAACATTTTTGAAAAAAAAAAAAAACAAATTTGAGGAAAAAAATAAAATAAAATAAAGATAAAATAATTATTTTTTCCATTTATTTTGTTGACCAAAAGGTAAAGAAAGTAAAAATTTTAAAATTATATTTTATTTGTTTGTAAAGAAAGTTATAATTGCCATTCGGTTTTTTCAAATCATAAATGATACTAACTTTTTGAAGGTAGTTGGATAATTTTTTTCACAATCCTCTCAACGTTTTCCATTTTTTTTCTATTTTTTGGATAAATTTTTTTGAGTGGAACCCGAATAAATTTTTCTCCCAAATTTCTCTCGCTCCTCTTCTTTCCCCCTTTCCAAACACCATTACTTTTAATTTTTTTTCTCAACATTTTCCTTCCCCGGAATTTTTTCTCTTCCCAAACAATAAATAAGGCATCGTTTCGCGGATGGAAGGGAAAGAAAATCAATATTTTGACATTTTTTTTCCTTTGAAAATTATAATTTCTATTGATTTTTCTTTCTCGTGTTTGAAAATGCCAAGAAATTTGAAAATGAAAACGAATACTGAAAGTGAGTCCTTACTTTGATTGATGGAATCACTTTTTTCCATAATTTTTCTTCCATTGAAAATCACTTTTCTTTCCTCCTCAATTTCTCTGACACCCAAACATAGGAAAGTAACCACTTTCCTTTTCCAATCCAATGATTTCGCGAACCAAACGAGTCACGAAATGGAAGGGAAAGAAAATCAATTCCTTGACATTTTTTTCCTTTAGAAATTACAGTTCTTATTGATTTTTCATTCCGATGTTTGGAAATGACAAAAAATTGGAAAGAAAAGTGAATACTTAGATGTGAAAAAGTGATTCATTATTTGAATGGATGTAATTATTATTTTTTTCTAATTTTTCTTTCATTGAAAATCACTTTCTTTTTCTTCTCAATTTCTTTGATGTCAAAACACAAAAATATAATCAATTTTTGATTTTTTTTTTTCCAAACTAATGATTCAGCGAACCAAACGGGCCTAATAGACCAGATCCCCATTCCTTTTTTTTTTGGGATTTTTGACTTTCATCCCACTTATTAATATGAATTTGTACTTACATCCCACTTTTTAATTTTATTTGACTTACATCCCATTTTTGTCACGAAAAATATTTTTTGTGACAAAACGAATACTTTTCGTGACAAAATAAATGCTTTTAGTGACAAAAAGTGGGATGTAAGTCTAAAAAAATTAAAAAGTGGGATGTAAGTACAAATGCATATTAATAAGTGGGATGAAAGTCAAAAAATCCCTTTTTTTTTTGGTATGATATAGCTTTTTCCATCTTATAGTATCAACCTTTCATCTCAAGACATAATATCCGTACATTTTTTCAATCTTTTATATATATATATAGAAATATACAATTTTTTCTTACGTGACTGATGTTGTAACAACTGTCAATTTTTTATTAGTATTGTGCATATTCAGAATTATCAAAATTATAATATTTTTTAGAAAATTTTTGAGTTGTACCCCACTTACTTTACTCTAATTCAAGGTGCACCCCACTACATTACCTTAATGTAAGTTATCCTCCACATTTCATGAATTTCGTCCAAAATCGACGGTCAACGCATTTGACCAAATTTTTAGGACAAAAATACCCCTAACCTCGTGGGAGAGGACAGAGGAATGCCGTGGAGGAGCGGAAAGCGAGGGCGACGTCATGGGGGAGCAGGGGTGACGTCATGAGGGTGCGGGGGAGGGGGGCAGCGCCATGGACGAGCGGAGGAGGGGAGTGGCGCCATGAACAAGTGGGGGAACGAAGGCGGCGGGGGAGAGAAGGCGGCGGGGGGTGAAGGTGGCACTGGTAGTGGTGGTAAATGTGGTGGTGATGATGATGGTGGTGATGTTGGTGGTGGTGATGGCAAAGGGCTGAGCGAGACGAAGGGCGGGGCGGGGCGGGACAGGAGGGTGGGGTGCGGGAGGGAGGAGGCATGCAAAGAGGGGAAGGCAAGAGGCTGTTATGAAGAAGAGGGTAATTTCGTTCTAAAATTTTGGTCAAACGTGTTGACCGTCGGTATTGGACAAAATCCGTAAAATGTGGTGGATAACTTACATTTAGATAAAGCAGTATGATGCACCTTAAAATATGACCAATAAAATGGGTGCGACTCAAATTTTCTCTATTTTTTATTAAAAAAATTGTAGTTGTTCTATTAATTTTCTTTTTTAATTAAACGGTTCACCAAATAGTTTCAAACATTAGACAAACTTTGTAGTCAAGAGAAAACAAAAGAAATCAACAAATAGAAAAGGTAAAGAGCGCAGAAAGGACAGTAACTAAAAAAATAAAAATAAAAACTAAAAAGAGTGGAGGGTGAAGAAAGCATCAATTACAATTTTTTTTAGTCTTATTCTATAAAATTGTTATTATTCGGTGGTGGGATTCTCGCTGTCTATACTCCCAACTGCAACGTGCTCTCTCTCTCTAGAATTCTCCATTTTCCTCTCTCTCTCTCTCTCCATAATTCTTCTTTCCTCTGCTTCTACAATTTTGATTCCAGTGGTGATCGATCATCGGTCAGTTTCTTTCTCTCTTCAATTTGTTCGATTTTTTGTTGTTGTTATCGTGATTGGTTTCAACTATGTATGCGTACTTTTGATTACTAGAATTTTCAAGAATTTGTTAAAAATTCTCTTCACTCCAGAGGACCGTATCCGTGTCCGTACCGCCATCTGACACGTATACTACCCGACGCTTGACCGGCCTTCATGTTGCGTGCGGATCGCTCCCGAATCATGTCTGAAAGCTATGTTATACGGACACGGATGCGGCACCTATTTTGGTGCGTCCGAGTGTATTTTGGAGAATCCGCGCGTCCGACGCGAGGCGACACGGCATATGTTTTTAGGAGTGTCCGTGCTTCTTCGGCTGAAAGTGATTTGGCATGGCCATGGTCGTGCATAATCATAGTGGGGATTCTTTCTAGAACTTCATCGTTCATGGAACCTAGTTACTGTCTGGACACATTTTATATAGTATATAATTCAGAAAATTTGTTCGTACGAATTTTTGTAAGAGCATCATTAGTAGTTGGGACTCCCAAATGCAATTTGGGGTCCAAAATTTCAAAAAAAAAGAAGAAGATAAATGTAGAATGGGTTGGATTTGTACGAGAATAGTAGGAAATGATAAAGTGAGCTCCGGTCCCATAGATTGTGTAGTCAAAATTGATGTGGGAAAAAAAATAATGTAAAGTTTAGAATCTAGAAAGTTGGGCTCCAAATTGGAACTTACTATTCTACAAAACGAGTTTCTACAATCTAGAATCTAGAAATTGGGAGGCCCAACCCTTAGCACCCATGGATGGGATGGGACCGAAATTGTAGAAATTAGGACTAAGGATGATACCTACTATTCTACAAAATGAGCTCCTACATTCTAAATCTAGAATCTAGAAAATGGGATGGGCCTTACTAATGATGCTCTAAGAAATAGGAAACGGAGAAAGAAGTTTGGGAGAAATACATAGAAGAATACATTCCGCCATTTGGTCCGACGGAAATCTGGTGGAAATCAAGCATGGGCGTTAGGTGGAAGAAAAGATTACAAAGCGTGCATGCAGGGGCGCATCCAAAGGCTAGGTGGGGTGGGTTGGAGCCCACCCCAAAAGAAAATTTTCATTCTTTTTTTCCTTATCATTTTTTATTTATTATTATTTTTATATGGGCTAGTCCACCTCTAACCCTAATCCATTGTAGCCCACCCCAGTTTCAATTTATGGATTCGCCCCTGCGTGCATGCGTGTTCACTTGATGTATATAAACCATATCTCCACTGTTCTTCTTCTCATGTACATGCATGGGCGTTGTACATATACAAAGCCTATATAAACCACATCTCCTTGCGACACATTGAACTATGCACTTACATATACATATACAAAACATATATGTATGGCTCATTTTGGAGCCAAAAAATCAAGCTGAGGCACTTGTACATGTATAGAGCCTATATAAGCCACGTCTCCACTGCTCTTCTTCTCATCACACTCCAAGAATAGCTCAGTTTGGAGCCAAAAAATTACAATGCTGCTTGATTTCTGCCACAGCGTGTGTTGGAAATTGATTCCGCCGGACCGATTGGCGGTATGTATTCTTCTATACATTTCTTTCAAAATTCTTTCTCCATGTCATATTTCTTAAAAAAAAGATCCTACTAACAAATTTTTTGTATATAATTTCTCATGAGAATATATAATTGTATTCGTACTGTATACCACATATACAACAAAGCCATATCGTGTCTGTATTCGAAAGGATATCTGTGTCTATGCAACCTTGCATATCGTGTAGGTGGGTTACCTTCAGGTTTACATGGATAGACCAGAATACCAGCTACAAATGGTGTATGTGATGTGTTGTAGTCTAGCAAACAAGCACTCCAAAGATTGATGTTGTCTCCTTGTTGTGTTCGTTTATGATACATATCTGACACGACATGGACACTCCAATTCAACACTTTATTCGGCGCCGACTGGGCGTCTGAGTCTAAACCCACATAGTACTCTTAAAATTAATTACTGGGATAACCCACCTAGGAACTGTACTCCGAATCCAGCGACCCCAAATTTGGCAGATTCTCGATTATGGTAGCCAACGGTGGTGACCTGAGTGATCCGGATCTTACAAATGAAGTTCAACAAAGATATCAATGAAATGGTGATATAAAAGACGATAAATTCAATTGTCAAAATGAAGCGTACAAGAGTAGGTGGTTGTAGGTTCCATTACGAATTCTTCCCGAACAGAGACAAATACACACACACACACACACAAAAGAAACTCTCTTAAGCGAACTACAAGGTACTGCTTAAGCCTACCACTCTCGTACTGGCTGGCATACCATGGGAAGTAGCATACTGTGTTCCCGTACCATACTACCTATTGAAGTGGACCGCACCCCAGGTAACCATGCCCTTAATAAACTATGACATGCCATTTACCTGAATTCGACACTATGCTTAAATGTGTTATATGGCCTCATTTACATTTTAGCCACCTATGAATTCATGAGGGCAATTGTAATATCTTTTATCTTTAATCATATGCCAGTCGTTTGGTATTACCAAGGTAGTCAAAGGCACAAGGCAAAATCGAGTCACAAAGAGCCTATATCGTCCGAGGCGCAATGCACACTTAAGGCGCACGTCCAGGCGAAGCGAGTTGCAAAAAATAAATAAATAATACATAAATAAATAAATAAGTAATATAAGAATAAAATCAAATAACATGTTAAAACAAACAAAAACATGTTAAAACATAACTAAGTGAACCAGCAGCATTAGCCGTCAACAAAACTAATAAGAAACTTTGGCAACCGTGGAATGACTACCTCTCTCCCACTTGTATGAGGTAAATTTTATCTCCCTGCTCAATTTTTTTTGAAAAAAAAAAACAAGAAAGAAACATAAGGAGCACATTTTCTTGGTTACGCCTTGTTGAAAGGCTCGTTTTAGGTGTGCCTTGGATGCGTATGGAGAAAGGCGCCTCGCCCACTAAGGTGTGAGGCTCGCCTTTGACTACCATGGATATTACGTGAAAGTTCACCAAGTTGAAGGTGTGTATATCACCTGCTGCATAGGCACCGCATGGAGGAAAACTACTACTAGCAGAGCCACCTTCTTCTCAACTGACTTAATATCTGCTCACTTATTGTCCTCAGTATGAACCTTTATTTGTCCAAAGCAAAGAACTGAGCACTCTTTTAAGTTCCTAAGAGGTCCTTTTGAAATGGAGTGCTTAAGCCAAGTTCTTAGTCTTGTTCATGTGCAAACATCTTGTCAAGAGTGAAAGCAAGTCCCGACACTGGGAAGAAAAGAGATCATTGAGGATAGTTTTGGTTTTTCCTTCTTGCTACCATAAAAGGTATGCAAACCACCTCACTTTCGAAAAAGAGAACTCTCAGCTGGGTACATCATTGGCACTCAGGGAGTCCATTTTCATAGCTGCTGATAGAAACAGTCACCTCCCTTTTAACGCAATTGATGATTAGGGCTAGAGGAGGCAAGGCTACCAAATATTGTTTACAATGATAATACTAAGAATGGTGTGTATTTCCCACTCTCAGTATATTGCCTCTGTTAACTGGGATACCATATAATCGATAATGATCCAACCGCTAGATCTAGTTGGAATACTTATCCTATCATGATTCATAGTCAGTGAAAAAGGCATAATGCCTTTAAATTTTTAAATCATTAATAGTTAAAACAAAGTTCTTTCATGTTCCACCCTAGAGGCCACTATGTTCCTATGCATGAACGAGGTTACTGGGCAAATCCCGTTTACATTTGGTGAAATGTGATGGTGTGTGTCAACCTAAGGTGCTTGTGGGGCATGGAATTGGTATCCGTGAGCTGCAATGGTGGCATGGCTAAAATGGCGTTTGAACCAAAGAGGGGTGCTTCAAACTCTAGGCGCACTATTGTAGCCTCTCTATCAGTCTATTTCAGTATTTATCTACTAAGAAGAATCTGGCCAGTCTACTCTCTCACCCACGTCTAAGCATAAGTAGTGGGAGTGAGCTTGCTTCTCTGGCACGAGTACCCTGCTATTTCTCGTTTATAGTGTCTCCGATTGTACCATCAATGTTTATTCTTGATGGATTTCTAGGATGGGAGGCATACCTTACCATGGTCTTCACTTCTTAATCTCCAGCCCTCTTCTTTCTACATAGCAAACTCCATTTACAACACTGAGATTTCCAGTCCCTGTTATTTAGCTTGCAGGTATTTGTCACACCTCTCAATAAACAACTTCTCGTGCCTTTATGAAGACTCACTTCTCTACTTTTCTCGGCTCTTCTCTTCATCTTTGAATTCCTTGGAATCTGCTAAATTGTGTTTGGTGTCTATTAGTTTGTTCATCTCTATAAAGTAGTGTCTATTAGTTTCCTATGCAAAGTTACGTCTTTATTGCATTGATACTTGTAGGGTGTGTGTGAGTGTGTGTGTGTGTGTGTGTGTGTGTGTGCGCGCGCGTGTGCGTGTGTGTGTGTAGCCTTCAACCGCCAATGACCGCTAGCCCGAGTGGTTAGTGTGGAGGCATGTGGCCCTTGTGGGCGGAGTTCGAATCCCAGTGGAAGCGATTCCGGAAACTAATTACCATTTCCCCAAAAAAAAAAAAAAAATAGCCTTCAACCATCGTCATTGTTCTCTTGCGATTTAACTGCATTATCTGGTGATCCGTTTTGCTTTGACACTTAAGTGACCGTGTTTCCTCAACTTGGCATTACGATTATTGAATATAAATATATAACCTTCATCCCTCATCAACACTCGAGAGTTTTGGTGCAATGACAGAGACTTTAACGTGGTATCGGAGCCACCCATGTTCAATCCTGTTGGCACACATTTTATGCAGAATTTACAACAAATATACCGCCACATGAATCTAGCTCTCAACCAAAATTGGGCCTTCCACCTGTGATGGCGTATTGAATATAAATATATAACCCTTATCCCTCACCAACACTCTTACAGTTTGGTGCAGTTGCAGGAACTTTAATAACGAATATATACCTAGACCACTACCCACAGCTCTATGCTTGCATATGTCACTTCTCAGTTTTTCTTATTTCCTTTGCTGGATTTATTGTTCCTCATACGCTCAATATTTCAACTCTGCAGCAACTCATGGTACCATCCACCTTCATTTTTATGTTGGCATATCATGGCACACATACACGAGTATGTGTCTCCTTGGTCATATAGTGCGGAAGTATATGGCGTTGGGGGCTGGTTCAGAAGGATACTATCCCCGTTGATAATCAAGATAACAATTAATACTTGCTCTGCTCCCCTCTTGGCAGTTTCCAGTCTGGAATTAAATTGAAGAACATCAATGTTTAATGGCGCGAAATAGTGCCATGCACAATTATACGTAATATTCATTCCTATTTGCTGTGTGTTAGCTAGTTACATGTAAGAATGGTCTATTATTTGGTAACTATAAATTGCCATCTTCTATTACAACTAGAAATAGGTGAGCTCTTATATCAGTTACCGACATTTTACACACAAGAATGCAGGTCATGCATAAATCATTAATTCCATATCTTCATCCCGCCCTTTTTTCATGTACTGTGTGTGCCTGCGTGTGCACGCACACAGTACGATTAGGTCATAGTATTTTTTTACTATCTTACTATGAAGGATCTTAATTTTATAGATCAGGTGGAAGAGCTTGTATACTTACATATGTGTATTGTGTTTCGGAGGGGCTTATATGTGCTAGCATGTGTTTATGTATGTTCAATCTTGTGCCCGATAAATAGTATGTGAGTTTACACGAACTCCTAGTACTTCATAGTCGACTACCGAGGATCATGACTTTAGAGATCAGTTGGAAGAATCCTATTATCTACATATTGTGTGTGTGTCTGCAAGTGTTCATGACATTAGTATTTATTATCCTTAGCTAGAGTTTCTTGCTTTTAGAGAACAGGTGGAAGGGTTTTTAATTTTTTTAGCCTACAAACTTTGTTGGACTTGGGAGGTAAGTTTTCAAGAACCTTCTTGTAAAACTTTCTAAACTGTTTACAGATGGAGTATCAGCTATTATACTTTAGAGCAGCTGGGAAAAAACCAGGATTTAATGATGGAGGAGGACAAAACAGAGAACTTGTTTGCAATACACCAAGTATTTTAGAATTTTAAGAACTATAGTGTTAGTAGTGGACATTTTCAATAGTTAGGGGGTGGGGACTGGCCCCATCAGGCGAAGATTTGGGTCCTTCCTTTAGAGGATATTGATTTGATTTACTATTCTACTATAGAGGATCCAGATCTTAGAGATTGGGTGGAAGAGTTTTATACCTATAGAGTTTGTAGAAGTTCAGAGTTAGATTAGAGGAACTTTCCAGTAAAGTAATCAGTTAATCACTAAACCATTTCAGAGGATCTTGAACTTAGAGATAGGTGGAAGAGTTTTTACCTACAGAGTGTGGAACCAGGTAGTTCTGGGTCCAAGAACTGAAAGACTCGCTAAATCTAACATCTTGCACAGTTGGATTTCTCTTTAGGAGTTTCAATTAAGGCTCTTATATAGCAACTGAATTTTTTTTCTTCCTTGCAATAAGTCACACTGAGTCTGAGCCATGACTTGATAGCTTCCTAGCTAGAATAACTAACTGTATTTTCTCTTAATATGTATTACATTTATTCATTGTTTTGACATTTTTGACAAAATAAGTGTTGTCATTGATTTTGAAAAATAGAAGTCTGTGTGCAGTGCATCTCAAAGTACCGTGCGAGAGTTTTAGTTGGAGAGTGTCTATAAGTAGAAATATGTAGCTAAATTGTGTGCATGTTTATTAAGCTTCTAACATGTGCCTGATGAGTGTGAGTATCAAGAAATGGCTCCGTCATAAAAGTGCTTGGCGAAAGCACTGACATAGCTTCATATTTTATGCTTCTTGATCCCTTATTGTCATTGTGGTCAATGGATTAAATTTCACTTATAGAAGCATATTTCTCTTTCATAGAGGTAAGACTTGAGTGGTATTAAGCCTTACTATTATCAAATTGTTTATCTTCTTATTGGAGTTTGTGTCCTTTTAAGTAAAAGTAACTTCTACTCTTGCAGTGATTTATTCTAAAATTTAGCATCTGTGCTTGTCATATTGTGGCAGTTGAAGAAACAATTGTGCTATTTCCCCTTCATTTTTATGCACATGATGTGTCAGAGTTAGGCAAAGCAGGTACAGACTACAGACATGAACCATGATGATATTGAAAGGTGAATTCCATCTTTCTTCTTGTTTATCATTTTAGTGTAATTGCATTTGCTTTGTAGTCTTTCCTTTTGGAGAAAAGGATTAGTTAGGCATAGCTATATATTGTGGTGTGCCCTTAGAAAGAAAGGAATAGGGTGGTTTACTAATTTTAATTTAGGCAGAAATTTGCTCATCCTTTATCAGTTATTTGATATTTTTTTTTTCTAGGTTCCATGAGAAGGTCCTTTCGAACGGTGATGTCTATGCCGGGAACTTTGTTGGAAGACTTCCTTGTGGTACAGGAAAATATATCTGGGTAGATGAAACAGTCTACGAGGGTGAATGGGATAAAGGCAAAATGACAGGGAGAGGACGTATTTGCTGGCCATCAGGTGCAATATATGAAGGTGAATTAGAAGGAGGTTTTCTACATGGCTCTGGCACTTTTTTCGGACTTGATGGTTCTGTGTACGAAGGAACTTGGAGGATGAATATAAAGCATGGTTTGGGAACCAAAACATATTCAAATTCAGATATTTATGAGGGTTTTTGGAAAGAAGGAAAGGAAGAAGGTATCGGCAAATTCACTTGGAGTAATGGACATACATATATCGGGAACTGGAAGAATGGAAAAATGAGTGGTAGAGGAATTATGAAGTGGACGAATGGTGATTTATTTGATGGTTTTTGGTTGAATGGGTTAGAACATGGGCCAGGTTATTACAAGTCTGCAGACGGAACATACTTTTTCGGAACATGGAATAAGGGGCTAAAGGATGGGCGGGGGAACTTTTATCCACCTGGAAGCAAGCTTCCTTGCCAACTCAAGGGTTGTGATTCCATTGTATATGATTTTGGGTCTGAGAGCCTTTCCTCTGTATTGATGCATTCTGAAGAACTCGGGTATGGCAGATCAAGCTCAAAAAGAAATCTTTTTGATAAGTGGAAAATAAGTAATTTCTTACGTCATTCTAGACAAGTGTCACACAGGTTGACTTCTTTAGATGAGGTTTTGGGTCATGGTGATGCTACAAAAAGTATTCCACTGCGAGACAGTTCTCTCACATCACCTTGTTCATCTGATGATAATCAAAGTGAGAATGTTATGGTTTATGAAAGGGAATATATCCAAGGGGTCCTGGTAATGGAGATAGTAAGAAGCCATGGGTCTGGGATTTCCACTAACGGTAAATGGCACCATGAAGTTCCAAGAAAACCAGCAAAGGGACCAGGAAAAACTATTTACAGAGGTCATAAAAGCTACTATCTGATGCTAAACTTACAACTAGGAATCAGGTTTGTCTTATCTGAACTACACAAATTTTATTTTTATTGGTCAATGCTATTTCTAACCTGTTATTTAATTTAAGCTAGCCTGTGTTACATAGACACCTATGCAGTTTGCAGTGAATTTTAGTTATTTCCTCATCTCTGCCTTCACATACTAGCTTTTATGAGCCATTCATTTTTTTTATACTAGAAATAACGTTTGTGATTGCTATATGAATTTTATTATTCCTCACTATTTTCCAAGCATCATTCCATCTAAATCCAATTGCTATATGAATACGTGCTCTAACTTTGGATAAATTTTCTTGAATAATTCTTCCTAGTCATTCTTATTGTTTGATGAATATTTGAATCATAACATTAGCATACTGATACAATCAACATAATTCATTATTCTGTATATGATTTATTATTAAGTAAGAACAACTGATAATGATAGTAATAAATTTACTATTAGTTAGTCCTTTAGAAGATGCTAGTTAAAGTATCATGTGACACTTTGCACTTCTATTTCAACAGAATCTGGGGAATTGATGAAAGGGTAGCATGGAGGATTCTAATTACTTTGTTTGAAATTAGCTGCTTGGCCAGGTCGAACTGTGGAGAAATCTACTTAATTGAATATGCAATGGATCATGTTGGAATCAGATGCATAAAGCATACATCATGCAAGTGTGAACACAAAGTATGAACTGCACATCATTAGATTTCTCTAGAGGGCATAGTTTGCAGTATCGGCCAATACCGATACTGTTTGGCATGTCCTTATCCGATACCGGCCGCTACTGATAGTGACCGATGATGTTGAGGGTCTCTTTCCCAGTCAATTTGGTAGAGAAAATTGAATGAAAAAGACCAATTGCAAGGGCGTACAAGCATAATAATAAGGTTGTGAAAGCATGTAAATGGAGAAATTTATTTAACAGGTTTATTTCATTCAATTACAGAACTATTAAGAAACAACACATAAAATACTTAAAAATATGCCTAAATGTATAATGCATTTTTTTCTCTAATTTTCTCTAATTATTTGTTTTCCGATACCAAAAAATTCGATACTTGGATCCAAAACTGTTAATATTGTTGATACCGCGGATCCCGATACTTATAGGAAGGATCCGATACCGATACTGCGAACCTTGTTATAGAGCTGATGCACATGTTTTTGCTTGGTTTTATTGTGTGCTTCCTCCACGAAGAAGGTCATGCCTATCATCATATCAAGAGCATTGATGTGAAGATGGAAATTCAAAATTTGTTGTTGACACTAAATCGTTGTTATTTATTAGTTGCTCACAGTATAAATTATATTCCAGATATTGGATATCGGGTTCATATTAATTGGGTTTTGAGATACCAGATGTCGAATATCGAAGATATATTGAAATATCACATGTCAATAAATATATTATATTATACTAAATGTCCTATCAAATTCAAATTTCTAGATGTACTAAATGTCCTAAAAAAACTAAACTAAGTAACTAATAAAAAAATCTAACATAACCTCATAACATGGTAACAAAGTAACAATTATAAAACTACAAGTACGAATAAAAAAATCTAGTAATATTGATAATATCATATCAATATAAAAACCTACTAACCTGACCCAACCTGATCCGAAAACACATATTCACCTCTAATATCCAATATTTTTATACATCGGGAGTCGGCCGATATATCGGATTTCGACTGGTATATTGGCTTATTTTCTCAAAATAATATATACTATATATGTCAGTTTAGGTCTCAAACCGATACCAAGTCATGAGAAGAGACTCAAAAGGGGATGTTGTCATAAGTTTTCAGTACAATTTATGATAGGATAACTAGATGATATCAACATTATCAAAAGGGGATCCTTGAAGCTAAAACTGACACCATCATTGATTATATTAAGGGTTCAGATGATTGAAGTCAAGGGTGAATGTTCGCCAAGTGGGAATACATGTTTCAATTAGATAACCGAGGGGCTTGGTAGCCAAGCATAAGTTGTAATGTTGGATTGTGATGCCAGGATTCTTTTAAACTAATTCAAGCTTCCAATCAAAGTAATTGAAAATTTTATTGCTTAACTGATGAAATACAGTTTAATATGAGTCCTTTTCCTTTTTCCCCTGAGAATAGGTGTTGTCCTATAATTACAATGAAGTTCTGCATGTATTTCATATGCAAGTGTGAGTGGAATTTTTTGTTGTAACGCCTTGTCATGTACTTAAATATATTTTTCAGAAAGAAACTCAAGGTTGCTTAGAGGCCTTTGCTTTTAGCCACCATTAACTGGGATTGTATAGTTATAGTTATGTGCCATTAGTCGATCATACAGTTGGGTCGAAAATATCAACTGGTTCTTTCTTTTATTTTTCAGTGAGAAACTTATTTATATGATTTACAAATAGGTAACATAACTGCACCAGATATACATGAACTTGCCCAATATTCATTGACTTAATGTAAATGTTTTCTTTAGAGAATATGTTTATACAAGAAATGATTTTACTGTATATTGCACCTGATATGCATAAAAGAACGTGAAAATAGTACCTTTGGAAATTACTTGCCAATGATGTATCCATAATAACATTGGGTATATAGTATATGTATCATGACTGTTTTCATCTAGCTTTTCATCATTGTAAATTATAACCATCTGAGAATTTGATGTTTTTCTAGAGGCCTCAAAGGTTGCTTGACTTTCTTACTTTAAGAGGTGCTTTATCTAACTGAACTATAGGATACCAGGTACCATGATACGTTTCCTATAGTGCAAAAATGAAGTACATTTTACGAATTACTTTTAAACTATCAAATTTAGTATTCTGACTCAAGTCATGTAGCATTGTCCTTCAAATGTTATCTTTTACTCTACAGCATTTGTCGTGTTGTTCCAGAATATATTGAAGTGTTCAGGTTAAAGTTGACAGGTACACTGTTGGAAAAATCACCCCTGTGCATACACGTGAAGTTCGTTCTTCCGATTTTGGTCCTCGAGCTAGAATCAAGATGTACTTCCCTAGCAAGGGTTCCCAATTCACTCCTCCGCATTACTCGATGGATTTTTTTTGGAAGGATTATTGTCCAATGGTGTTTAGGTACTAATTTTTCCTTTTATCCAAATTAGAGGACAAGCTCTGGTATAACCTCCGCTCTGGTATAACCTTCATATGTTGGATTCTCCTATTCTATTTTGAAGCATCTTTACATATATTTGGCAACTCGTGCAGTTTTTTAAAGCTAAATATTGCTTCTTATTAATCATTTTAGAGGAAGGTAAGAAATGGGTCCTACTTTGTTGTAGAAAATGCTCTTCATTACTTTGATGATCAAGCATTAAAAAGTCTTGGGCTCTTCTAGAAATATGATAAACGTTTTTTCCATTTGCTCTGATGTTGGGCTCTTTGCTTATAGCTATTATTATTTTCATGCACCAATTCCCATGCATTTCATGTGTGTCTTGTCTGAATCTTTTGACAGTTCTAGTAAGAACAAATATTACATTACTAATTATAAGTAACTGTTAGTGGTCTATTGTTATACGCTCAAAGACTTTACTAGTTCTCAAAGGCTTGTTATCTGTATATTTTTATAGTATTGCTGTAATACATTATACATCTACAATTTAAATTATCAATGTAAATAGATAACAAAATGATGAGATAATTTTTTAAATATCAAGTAAATTAGAATAATACATGGCTTCCGACTACAATCAGTTATCGAACTGTTTCAGGGTTTTATATTAGATACCTTGGATTCATATGCTTAGTCTTTTTCAATCATATACCATTTACTTTGTATCTTATTGATTTTAATATTTTTCTTATTAACAACTGTATAACTGAAAAAATATTTTCAGAAATCTGCGAGAAATGTTTAAGATAGATGCTGCAGATTACATGATGTCCATATGCGGAGGTGATGGTCTGAAGGAGCTTTCTTCTCCAGGGAAAAGTGGAAGCATATTTTACCTTTCCCAGGATGAAAGATTTGTCATAAAGACTCTTCGGAAATATGAACTTAAGGTTTGACATTTTTGTTATAAATAGTTATCACTTCTTGTATTAGTGTCAATTGGTTTTGCTGTAGCTTATAAAAGTTGCTTGATGACTATTTCACCTTATGTGACTTCTCAATCATTTCAATTGCCAGGACCGTACTTAAAGAAGCAAAAAGAAAATAACAGTATATGAAATGGTCATTAATCTATGAAGCATAGGTGTGGGGTACAGTACACGCAGGGTATGGCGATACAACAATTTCTAAAAAATAAACGATACGGGTACGATGAGGGTACTTCTATATACCCAGTAAGTACCCAAAATTTAAATGCAACTAAATAAAAATTCGGGTACGTATGTGGGGGTGATGTACCTGGAGTGCCCAAGGTGTACAAGTAGCCTGTGAGTACCCAATACGGTTATGCCTTCCTAAATGGAGTATATGTGCTTCATTGTCGTTGATTAATGAGGCTGATGGCGATGTATGCTTCCTTAATTGGTCGTTTTATCCCTTGACTGAAACCTGCAAGGTCTATTTATTTGTTTATTCATTTCTTATGTGAAAATGGTTGCATCCGAAGTTCACTGGGAAGCAAAGAATGCCACAAGTCATTGAAAGACCTGAGAATTTATTGCTGGACCTACATTTATATTAGATTCTTGTTGTACATATCACATATTCAATGGAAGTTTCATGGAGATTTCTGATTGGAATAATTTTTTTATGGCCAGGATTTAGTACATCTGTGCCTAATTCGTTAGTTAATTTATCCGTAAAGTTTTCTATTAGGAACTAGATGGATACTGCAAGATACCACTAACTAAACCAAACTACTATTTTGTTTGCTCAATTCAAATAGAAGAAACAAAGTGAATAAGAGACCAATGCGGAAAGGGATAAGTTGAAGGTCGACTAAGTAACACTGTTAGCTGCCATTTGATAAATGATGAAGAAGCTCTCTCTCTCTCTCTCTCTCTCTCTCTCTCTCTCTATATATATATATATATATATATATATATATATAACCGCCTGACCCACTCTCGGCCCGCACCACCCGGTTGCACCAATTTAATTCTCAACCGCTTGGAATTAAATTGTTTCCCCCAAGGCTAGAACCCACAACCAGTGGGTGTTGGACCGTAGGGACCACTCGAGAGGGGGGGGGGGTGAATAGAGTGTGTGTGTGCGTGCAGCGAAAATGTTCACCAATTAAAAATATGAAGGCAATTACCAACTAGCAATAATGCAACAATTCAGTAAGTCTATAAGACAAGTAAAAGAGTATGGAAGAACAATACGCAAACACCGAGATTTTATACTGGTATCCCACGTGGAGGACTATTCCAGTCTCAAGAACTCTAGCTCGATGTTTAATCCACTATGCAGTGAAACACAAGCTTTGATCCGAAGCACTTGCAACTTCTTACAGACAACTGAAGGATCGTAAGGCTTAGATTAGAAAGATTGAAAAGCTTTGAGAACTCTTAAAAGAATAGAAGAGAAGATAAAGGATCGAGTGAAAATGAATTGGAAATTCCTTCTATTTATGGAGTTTTGGGGACCGAACTCGGACAGAGTTCGGTTCCCTAACGTTCAAAAAATCGAACGTTGGGTTCCTGTTCTTCAGGTGGACATTATCTCAAGGGAACTGGGTCAAGGAGACCGAGTTTGGTCCGAGTTCGGACAGAACTCGGTCCGAATTCGGTTGCCTTGTAAACAACAGGGTCCAAGTGAAGTTGATTGAATTTTGGGCTCTTTGAATTGGGTTTAGTTTGATGATAGGTTTGTGGATAGAACAATATTTGTGTAGGCTTTTTAGTGGAGACAAAAAAGCTAACCAAGTACCAAGTACGTCCGATGTATACATTTTTCTTAAACTCAATAAAGATCAAATACAAAAATAAATATAAAAACCAAGAGCACTTTGATGACACTTTTTTCCTTGACAACAGTTGTCTAAAGATAAACTGATCTGGAAATCTGAATACCTTTCGGGGACTTTGCCCCCGAATTCCCACGAGGGGCACTACCCCCTCGACCCCTGTCCACTGACCGAGTAGCGGAACCCCCTAGTGCGAGGCTCCGGATATGTCGTTGGACGGTTCAGAGAAATCTTCTGTTATTATACCGTCTTTGGCCCGTCATGAATACTTCATTGCATATGTCAAAGTTCGATCTTGCTTACTACTTGTCTGCAGATATATGTTAGGCGAACAAAGCAACATGATATATTCAATGAACCTTTAGGACAATGCTAGGTTTAAGTATCAACGTTAGACTGATTACATGAATATTAGTGACATCATAATGTTAAACTTAATTGATTAGCCATATTCAAAAATATGATACAATCATTGGGCTAACATGGAGGTGTCTCCCACCTTAGTTACTTGAGCTAGAGATGTTTGGCGATATATATATATATATATATATATATATATATATATATATATATATATATAGTTAGTTAGTTAGTTAGTTAGTTAGTTGAAGTCATTATCCAAGTCTTCTCCTATCTGAATTGGGTCGATTATGGATCATAGGAAAGCTCAGTTAAAAATTGACAAAGCTTTAGGGGTGTAAACGAGCCGGACGGACCCGGACAAACAATGAGTCCATTGTCTGTGTTCGGTTTGAAAATGAAAATGAGTTCGGACGGACGGATACGGACAGTCCACTGTTCGAGTTCGGACGGACGGACACGGACAGTCCACTGTTCGAGTTCGGATCGGACGGACACTGACAACCATTGTTCGTTAATTCAATAGGGGTGAGCATCGGTTCGGTTCGGTTCAAACCGAACCGACTTTTGCAAAACCGATCAAAACCGAACCAATTTCAAAATCAACCGAACCGAACCGATTTTTCACATGGTCCGAACCGAACCGAACCTTATAAATTTTGGTTCGGTTCAGTTATTTAGGTTAAGCCGATAGTTGGATTTTTCTCAAAAAAGTTCTTTGGAATCCCTTAAAAAAATTAAGCAGTCTAATAAGTGATAACCAAAAAAAATTCAGCAAATAATTTCTATGAACATAACATTTTATCTAAAAATAATAATTTACCAAAAGTTATCTCTGAACAGAACATTATCTCAGAACAGAACATTCACTAAAAAAGAACATTATCTCTAAACAGAATATTATCTACAAATAATTCACCAAAAATAAAGTAGATCCTATTCTCTGAACATAACATTATATAAAAAAAAATTATGAAATATTGACAATAAATCGAGATAGAGACAGAGAGAGAGAGAGAGAGAGTAGTTCAAGATCATTAAATATGTCTTGGAGTCGATGACGATCGTCGATGGAGTCGAGAGATGTAGGAGTCATCAAGTCGAGAGATCGATTATTCTTAGGAAGACGTCAGAGGAGAGAGAGATAGAACGGTGAAGATGAGTGAGAGATGGAGCGAAGAGAGAGAGAGAGGTGGAGAGGGGAGAGAGAGAGCGGAGAGGGCGGTGGAGAGGGGAGAGAGATAGAGAGAGAGAGAGGTGGAGAGGAGAGAGAGAGAGAGCGGCTGTGAATTGGAGGAGAGGTGCGGAGAGAGGGACATCGGTGGGGAGGAGAGAGAGAGGGAGAGCGGAGAGTACTGAGAGGAGAGGTGCGGCTGAGAAATGAATATTAGGGTTAGAAACTTTGTATATATATAGTGGTGGGTAAAATGGTAATTACAGCGATTCGGTTTTCGGTTCGGATCCGAAATCGAATTCTAAACCCGAAGTCCGAACCGAAATCCGAAATTTTTATGGATTTAAAACTGAATTCCGACCCAAAAACTTTATAACCGAACCGAATTGAATTTTCGGGTCGGGTCGGATCGGTTTTCGGTTTAAAACCGATATCTGCTCACCCCTAATCGGACGGTCCGCGGACAAATTAAATATATTACCAAAAGTTGTTATTTTATCAATATATCTTGATAGTTGGTACAAAAAACCAAGTTGAAAGGAAATACAATTGACTATAACAACAAAAAATGGTAAAAGGATAACGAAAATCTAGACTGGCAACCAAAAATTGATGCAAAACCAAAATGAGTCTCCACTATCGGATGGTCCGCGGGCAAATTCGGACCGAACATGGATATAACCGTGTCCGGGTCCCATTTTTAGACGGACCAAGAAAACTGTTCGTTAATTCAATCGGACTGCCCGCGGTCGAACCATTTATCGAGTCGGGCTCGTACGGACAACGGACTGCTTTGTCCATTTTACAATCCTACAAAGCTTTTTATGACCTTATATTGATCTAACATCAACATTCTATTTTAGTACCAAATTTCTAGCCAAGCTAAAGCTTGTTAAGGCGACACGATATGGGTCCTCAAGACTAAACTAATTAGGAGTGTATGGTACGTAAGTTAAGACAAGTTTGTGGCTATGAATGAGACTTTGTGTTGTGGTTTGGGATTCTAATCCTATGCAAACCTTGTGAAGCATATACACATAATCCCATATGAAATGTAAAAAAAAAAAAATCAATACTAGTAATATTCCTAACCATAAATCAATATTGAATACATTATTATTGAAGTTTTAAGATACAAAAATAAGAAGGAGAATGGTTGAATTTTTTTGCTGGTGAGAGTAGCCCAATAGAACACTCATGGAATATAATAAAAACCTGGATAACAAAATACAAAAAATGAGAGAAACTTACCGAAGAGACCAACATCTGTCAGTATTGGAAGCCAATCGTCGATGTCGGGATGATAGTTACATATTACACTATACCCCCACCAAATCATGTTTCGGTACGAGAATTCCGGTCCGTAGTTTTTCTGATCTGGATCGTTTTGGTACTCAATCATTATCACTAAATTTAGCAATTATTATGAGGTGTCTTGTAAACTTGCTTCTGTAAGAGATTTTTTTAATATAAAGAAAGTTGAAAAAATCTCACAGTTATTACTTATTAGCAATTCGTGATTTCGTAGCTAATCACATTTCTTATGAACCTTGACTTCAAAGTTATTATTATTGTTTTTCTTTATTACCTAATGACTTACGACTAATGAGTCATCACTTCATTTTGCAAGTTCAGGCAAATAAGGGAATAGGCTTATGAGGTTTGTGGCTTTTGTTGTTCGTTGTGAAGGTTTTGAATTGTTTGTATGTTTATTGTGTGTAAGAGTTTATTTACATATTTTGGTGCCGAACAATAGTACCATTTATTTTGGAATGATGAGTCCAAGTTGATGTATAACCAAGGTAAGTCCAGTTTTATATCTTTTTGAATGAAGTAATAAGTTTTGAATTTTTTTATTTCATATATAACAAAATTCATCATCATCAAGCCTTCTCTCATCATAATGGGGTTGGCTACGGAGCATAAGAAAGCTCCATACTAGATTTAACAAATTCTTATCATCGATTATCGACTTGATGTCAACCCTTTATGTTGGTGTCAAATTTCTAGCCAAGGTAGTATAGGCATGAGAGACTTATGCCATAAAACCTAGGTAGGTAGTTGGCATATAAGTAGACCCATCTTTCGGGTTGTCGTTTAAACTCATGCAACCAAAGAGCACCTTCCAAGTTCTCATAGACTAGGAAGTGTCTAGACAAAGAAGTAGGATGATACAATTTGCTATAGGAAATTGCATTTATGTTTATGAAACATTACACCAAAAGAGTGAAGGAATGGCAATCCCACATATATAAAGAAAATTATCTAGTCAAATTTGAACAACTAGCATCGACCTAATCAGTATTTCAAAGCAAACGGAATTGGATCCAGCTCATCATGCCCATTATATATTGAAAATATAGACAAGTAGCATCTCGTTAATCCTGGACGTAGCATTATTCTAGGTAGCTATAGTTGGGATTCTTGGGTCTTGGCATTAGCAGAGGAGAAAAGAAAGAGATCTAGTGAAAGAGGAAGATCAAGAGAGATTTACCTATTAGCAGAGGAGAAAAGAAAGAGAGTTTGTGAAAGAGGAAGATCAAGAGAGATTTACCTAACGAGCAGCTGAAGTTCCCGTCGGTTTCAGAATCTCGTTATTGTCGGTTTTAGAAATTAGATTTGTTGGGTTTGAACGGAAGGGTTGAACAGAAGGAAAAGGGAGTCGGGAGAATAAAGACTAATACTCCTTCCATATTCTATAAGATCTATATTAAATTACTAATAACTTTTAAGTTATTGGGTATGGACCTTATCCCAAATTCAAAAATAAATTTGGCCTATGCAGGGTCACATTTAAGTCAAGACAACCTCCCTTGCCAAGCAACCGCACTTGTTGCCTAGACATCGGATCATACTTTTTGCCTAGACATTGGAGCTTTCGAAGCACCTTAAGGCGGCAAGGCCAATACCTCTTAGAACATTGAACAAGATAGCTATGAGTATGAACGCGTCTTGCCGTAGAACCTAGGTGGCCAGTTGACGTGCAGGTAGACCTACCTATTGGATATGCATGTTAAACTCATGCAACAAATGAGCACCCTCCAAGTTCTCCTAGTCTATAAAGGATATAAATAGAGGGATAAAATGATACAATTTGATATAGGGAATTGCATTCATCTCCATGACACATTAAGCCCAAAACTAATGAGGAGCCCATTTTGTATATATATATATATATATTTTTTTTTGTATATATATATATATATATATATATATATATATATATATATATATGTCGCAATTAGTCTAGCACATGTCTCTTTCTCATTTAGTCCAGCTATCTAATGTGCTTATAAGCCCCCAATTGCTCATGTTAGAGATAGTGAATCTATGTAGTCTAATTTAGTCCCACATTGGATAGAGTTGTCCAAGGAAAGTTCTCCTCCTAAAACTGTTGAGGAACGAACAGCTGATTGATTTCAATAGTTCCTCGTGGAAAATTATTGACTTCAGAGATATGGTAATGTGGAGAGGACAATTATTTGAAGAGACACAGAATCCAGAAGCGCTCCTTGTTTCAAAGAGAGGACGAGCCCCTATATAGCATAGGATAGGCCGGTTTGCTTAAGGAGAATCTTTTCTTTGATCGTACTTAGAATTATGTCATGCATGAACATGCTTTGTAAGATCCTCTAGAACAGGATAAGTGATTTGGAATTATTCAATGTTACATATGTACTCAAACCCCATTAGTGAAGTGTCAATGTAGTTTTCTACAGCTCCAATGTGGTCCCAGGTACTTAACTAATTGGAATGTGACAAGTACAGCTCCAATGTGGTCACATGCTTTGGCCAATTACTAGCCTAATTAGAATGAGGCACGTGTTGGCCATGCAAAAAAAATTATTATGACATACTATATCTTCCTTATATATCAAAATTAACCACTTGAACTGCTGTGGTTAGTGCTTCCCAACGTAAAGATTGGAAAATCAGTCAGAAGTTCTAATCCCCCCCTACATGCTCTATGCACTTAATTATGAAGGGGACCAATCCTGATATTATAGGTAGCATCTGATTAAGGAACGAACTTAGTGGAAGAAACTACCAGAGTGAGGGCAGGATGGAGAGTAGTTGATTGTTTGATGGATAATCAAGGTTGTAAAAATCGCTAGTCGGTTCGCGGGGACTAGGAATTAATCGGACTAGTCGGAGACTAGTCGGTTTGGGATATATATATATATATATATATATATATATATATATATATATATATATAATAAAAAAAATATTTATGCAATATATATCATAAGTCATCTTAGTATTAACTTAAGTACCCAAACTCCAAAGTGACAATGTCTTGTAGTACATAATCAAAATTTCAAAAAAAGAAAGAAAAGGAGATAGATGCTGGCTCACTCCAAAGTGACAATGTCTTATAGTTTACTGTGCAGACTGCAGAAGCAAAAAGACAAGACTCGGAGGGAGAGTCAAAAAAGTAATAAAGCTGCCAGCTCACTTAAATAACAGCAAAAAAAAATTGCAAAAAAAAAGGCTCTGCAGAAGAAGAAGAAAGTTGCTGGCTCACTAAAATATGTTGGCTCACTTAAATATATAATAAAGTTGCTCTAAAAAAAGTTGTTCTAAAAAAGGCTCACTCTCAAATATGAAGAAGAAGAAGAAAGGCTCACTCTCAAAAGAAAATTGCAAAAAAAAAGCAAAAAAAGGCAGAAAAAAGAAAATCTTTACCTGCTGAAGCAGCTGGCGGTGCGGCGGTCGGCGGCGCTGCAGAGGTTGGTCTATTCTTTCTCCTTCTTCACCTCTTCTTTCTCCTCCTTGATTTTTGTTGTTGTCGGCTTGCGGTCGGGTTCCACCCGTTTTGAAAACGGGTCGGGTTCCACATTTTTTTTCTCAGAACCGCCGCGTAGTCGGCCGACTAGGTCCGGCTAGCCGCCTAGCGCCGTCTAGTCGGCCGACTAGGTCCGGCTAGTGGTCTCCTCCGATTTTTTGCGCCGCCTAGCTCCAGATCGAGTCGGGTCGCTAGTCGGCCGCCCAGGCCGCTTTTTGCATCACTGTGGATAATAGTACGATTGAAGGATCGTGTGGTATAGATCGACCTGAGCCGTGTGGAGATCGAGATAAAAAGGAATGTTTATCTGGTTATGAGTTGGTTTCTCCCCAAGAACTGTTATTACAATAAGAATCATGGTGAGTCACTTTACCTGTGACAGAATCTTGGTTTTTGAACCCTTTGTTTGTTGTGGAATAATCTTTATTTATCACATATCATTGGGTTACATTGGGTATACAAATTTGGTGTATCCTTTAATTCTATGACAGTTACTGTTTTTCTATATTGAATAGTTACTAAGTGAGAAATCTCTAAAGAAATAACCATTTGGAATTCAAATAATTATATAGCTAGTGAGTTTGGTATTTATCTTGTGGTTGTCTCATCTACCAGAAATATCTGGCTTTCTTTCTCATTGATAATTACATATTTTCGTTGTTTATTTCTGCAGGACATTAGTACTTAATTTGTCATGCTGTAGTTGAATTATATATCCATTTTACTTCTGAAACTTTTAGTATCATCTCATTGAATCTGTGTACTATCTCTTGTTATTTAACATATCTTTTCTGTTGAATCTGTTTTTCTCCATCTTATTTATGTTTATGTTTGATCAGAGGAACCGGTACATGATCTGTAAAGTTAAATATCTATAAGTTAAGAAGATGGCTTAAGGGACTTTTCTGGTTTTGATAGTGTTGAGAAATGCATGTGATCATTTTCTTCTTTCAGATTCTACTTAAAATGCTTCCCAAGTATTACAATCATGTTGGACTCCACGAGAATACCCTCATAACAAAGTTTTTTGGTCTTCATCGTATTACGATTAGAGCCGGAAGGAAGGTATGATTCAACAGTTTTCTTATACTACATTCTGGTAGAGGTTTTCTTCCTGCTGTTTGATACATTTGCTTTTGCAGGTCAGGTTTGTCGTCATGGGGAATATGTTCTGCACTGAACTGCACATCCATCGCAGATATGACCTGAAAGGTTCTACTCAAGGAAGATCAACTAGCAAGAATAGCATTAATGAAAACACTACTTTGAAAGATCTTGATCTGCCATATGTTTTTCATCTGGACAAGTCCTGGCGCGAGTCACTTTTCAGGTCAGTTGCATCAAATTTATTTCGAGCGTTAACAAAGCATGGTCACCTTTCTTTCTTTTTTTGTTACTTCTCAGATGTTTGAAACAAGTCTAAGAGTGAATAATGTCTGCAAAATTCAAATACAATGGTCAGATGTTATCTTTTACTTCTTGGAGTTGTATTATATTGTACACATTTAAGCTTCCTAATGCCCCGTCCCTAGATATTAGTTGCTACAACCTCACTATCTTGTAGGGTGCAAATGGTTCCTAGATCAAGTTCCTTTTGGTTGTGTGTTGGAGTTTTGTACCTACACTTTTGGAGTTCAAATTAAACAATCAGATTCTATCAATTGCATGGATTCATCTAGTTGAGGGTAATGGCACTTTTATGTATGTCAGTATAGCATGTTCTAGCCTTTTATTACTGGCTTCAAACAACTTGCTACTTAAGTTCTTCATGGCCCACAAAGTTTGTGTTTGCTGTAACTTGTTTGTGTGAGAGCATTATGGATTCTAAACTGGACTCTTTACTCTGTGCAGACAAATCTCTCTAGATTGCATATTCCTAGAATCACAATGTATAATTGATTATAGCATGCTGTTGGGGGTACATTTTAGAGCTCCGGAACATTTGAAGACCATCTTAGAACCAAAAGATACACTTCAAAGCAGTCTGTGTTCACCAGCAGATAACTGTCAGTATCTCTTTCCAATTAATATTTGCTCAAGATAAATGTGTCCTCTTATCATGGAAACTTTATAAGTAGTCAATGTCTTAGATATAAAGAAGTTACCATTTCCGAGATAAATGTATTTGTAATCTTGTTCGAATATGTTATCCTAACAAGATATGATCATGTTTTGCTCCCTATCCATACTTGAAAGTTGGAAACTAAATATTTGCTCATTCTGAACATATATCATGTAGTAGCATATTATTGACACAGTACACGGATCGATGATTCGAGAGACTGAAACATGCCTTCTTGTAAATATTGTACTATATTTGATGTTCATAGTCTGTTTTGCCTTTCAAAAAGAATATATTTGCAGTACATAGTTATACAGAATGACATCAAAGAAATTTTTTTGAAGCTTTCTACTGGAACTTTCATAAGTTGTGTGGACGGATTTAGCATAGTAGATGGCCACAAAATGCCAGATATCTGATTTCTAATTGCTGTTAGTTCAAATTTCTATCTGATGATTTTCTTTTCTTGCTCAGTTGATGTACCTTTGCAAGATGAGGTCGTAATTCCTCCCAAAGCTCTTCTCTTGGTAACACATGAACCAAGTTCCACGGGTAGTATACCAGGTTCACATATTAGAGGAAGCACATTGAGAGCATCTGTAGCTGGAAATGAAGAGGTTGACCTTCTCTTGCCTGAAGCAGGAAGGTAATAATTGTCTCTCTAACTTCTTTTTAAAATATACTTAAATGACGTAAACCATTGAAAGTTGCATCAGGTCCGCAATCCCACTGTATCTGGCGTGTGGGAGTTCATAATTGTCCCTTAACTTCTTAAAAGTAAATGTTTGATGAACATGAATAGTAAGCATCCAGTGTGTGGGACTTCATAAAGAATGGGTGAACTGATGGTCATGTTGTATGCAAAGAAAATCAAGCTGTAGGTGTGGACCCCAAGATTTAGTCCCACATTGGATATGTGGTGAGAGTTTGATTGGTTTACATCCCGGTTAACCACTTTGGGCCAAGTGTTGTGCACGTGACCCCATGGAGGGTCCATGTCTTGGCGGGCCCGTTGACCGGGGTCGCATCCGAGATTGGTTCATTCGCACGGAGTGCGACAAGAATCTTTGAGTGGGGGAGATTGTGAAACCCCAAGATTGAGTCCGACATTGGATATTTGGTGAGAGTTTGTTGGTTTATAATTGGGTGTTGGGGTTTCATGTGTACATCCGTATTAACCATTTTGGCGTGTCGAGCAAGTGATGTGCACATGTGGATCCATGGTCAAATGGTCATGTCCTGGCAGGCCTGTGGGCCATGGCTTAACAGTAGGCAACTCTGTAAGAACTTACTTAAGATAGGTAAAATTGAGATAGAGATGACCTGCTTATTATGTGTCAGTTGGGCAAATGGTCAGTGTGGTCTTGGTCATCTTGTGACAACCCATTTAGGCCTTCAAGAAATATATGTTCTTATATCAGTAATTCATTTAGACATTGAGAAATGTTAAGTTGTCACATTTATAAGGATATCAATTTATCCACCATCTTTTGATGCTTTTTACATCCTTCAGAAGTTCTACCAATTTCACCGCCAACTTTGTTCTAGTGGAGTTCAGGCTGGTTTACATCCTGTCAATCCCATATTAGCCTGAAGATCCAACATATATCCTTTGCAAGATTGCTGTTCCACTTCTTGACTGAGCAACCTCAACTTCCAAAAGCACGTTAGTTTTTCCAAGTCTTTTAGTTTCAAATTCTGCAGCTAAGAATTCTTTCAGTTCTTTTTTCCTTTCTTTTTGCTTTAATTTGATTGTTCCCTGCTACAAACATGTCATCAAGCTATAGGAGATTGCTCCAACCTATACAAGGGTTTTTAACAACTTACATACCTTCCCTTCAATTGAGCCATTAACTTGATACTTGATTGTGTACACCCATTTGTATTCATCTGTCATTTGAACAAAAGCTTTCATTTCATCTTCGTCACTTCTCCAATTCTACTAGTTATGGTAGAGAAAATTGTAGATAGAAAAGCACAAGCAAGAAGAAACTTGATTATTGGAAACCAAATCAGGCAAAGGATATGGAGTTTCTTTTTCTCATGACTACATAATGAAAGGGTTTGTCCTAAAATGGAACTAATCTACAGGTTATATACATGTTCTTAGGATCAAATTCCAACATGCTCTTATCACCAGAACTAATAATTTCTTCTCACACATGAAAGTACAAGCTCGTTAAGAAACAAAAAATAATTATACTTAGGAACTGTTGGTGGTTATGGCTTTTCCACCATTTACTATTTATATTTTATACAAACAGCAAGCACAAGAAGGCCTTCATCCTGACTATTTTCAGCTACGTTGTGATTCGAATTAAATGTGATGAGTTCTCCTGAACATTACTACATCTGTTAGTTACTAGTTCAATTTCCAGGCTGTCTCGTCGCATAGAAGATTAAGGAAAACAATATTAATGGAAGAGGAAGAAAACCTCAAATTTCATACAGCTAAACTTTTTTATTTTAGTTGCACATACAGATCAACTTTGTTCAGTGAAGACTCCCACCACTGCCCTTGCCGATTAGAATAGCAGTGACTTCTCTTTTCTCTTCACTCTAGCTTTCTTCGGCAGTCAACAAAAGAAATTATGTATAGGCTTGTTTAGTTTTCCTGTTCCTCTAATGTTCACTATGTCGATGCCGTTGGCAGGCTTCCGGTTCAACTAGGAGTAAATATGCCAGCCCAAGCTAGTCAAAAGCTGCTTCACGACGACGGAGGCCCAAATTCAGGTGAAGTTGACGTGTTCAAGGTTCATGATGTTGTTCTCTATCTCGGGATTATAGATATATTGCAGGAGTACAACTTGAAAAAGAAAATCGAGCATGCCTGCAAGTCTCTCAAGTATGATCCCCTCACCATCTCTGCCGTTGAACCAAAACTATATTCCAAACGTTTTATCGGCTTCTTGGAGAGGGTTTTCCCTGAGGATATCTGAGAGGCCTGCACTTGTAACATTTCGACCTAATATATATAGCTAGTTGATTTTTCTTTTGCGATGTATTTATTTATTTATTTATTCCTTTTGCTGAGTTAGTAGGCCACCTTCCTACATGATGAATTCAGGGTCAGATTATAGTAGGGCACCAAATCCTTTTTATACGAACAACCCTTGTTAAAATGCGTGTTATACGCGAATTTTTCCGTATCTTACATAAACGTTTAATACTTACGTACGTTTGAAAAATTCGGACTTGTACGCGAATTTTAAGCCTGTGGAGTTTTAAACAAGTACCGTACGAATTTTTAAAACATTCGGCCAAAAAAATTTGACTGAGAAACCCAACAGTTTTCACTTTCTCGACTCTTGCTGCTATTAAATATTAAGACCGGCACAATTATCAAAAGAAAAGATAAAAAAAATCTCATAGCTGTAACCAAAAAAAGAAACCTAAGAATCTTTGCACATGTTGCGTTTTCCATCATACTTTCATTTTCTTTTCTTTATATAATGTTTTCCAACCTTATCTTATTCTCACACTGAAGCTTTGTTTATGAAGGAGTAGAGGTGGGTGAGCTATATATATATATATGCCGAATTTTTAGTGCCGAAATTGTTCATATGAAACGTAATAAACACGAATTAAATCTAATCCGAATGTTTTTCGTTAGACGATTTTTTGATCGAATTTTTTACCGTATTTTACTTATATTGTGCCGATTTATACTCGTACTTTTGTCGTCCCGAATTTTTTTCGTTTATCGAATTGCTAATAAGGCGAACAACTCGAAGTTCGACGTATTGCTCCCACTAGAGAAGAAACCTCTTGAAACGGTTAAGATACAAACAGGGATGATTCTGCTTCGCTGGTAGACGGTTAACAGTAAGGCCTCGTTTGGTTCACGGATTCAAGGAAGTAGGAAAGGGAAGTTCTTTTCCTTTGTTTGCTAACCACAAACTTGGGAATCAATTTCCTCACAAGGGGAAAATTGGAGGGAATATGGTTCCACTCATGACCCATGGGATTGATTTTTCCTCCTCCTTTTCCAACATTTATTACAAAAGCTATGACAAAAATAACCATGTGTTATTGCTTATTTTACCATTAATGTTATTTTTATTTTATATGTAAGGATATTATTGGAATATTGCTATATTTTTGCTTTTCTTTCCTACACCAACCAAACAACGGAAAGAAAATGTGACAGGAATTCTACTTTTTCATTCCCATGTAAAATACAAAGGAATGTATTTCCTTTCCGTGAACCAAACGAGGCCTAAGGGGCTGTTTGGTTGTCCATAAATGGGAACACCGTGCAACATTTGTTGTTATTGGGTAGCGTCATCGTGAGGAGCTATTAGGAGCTGTAGGATTTTAAGATTTTGCAACTTTTGTTGTAGTAATCTGCATTATTTACAGCAAACCAAAAGCTGGAACTATTGCAAGTGTTGTATCATTTCGATTCCAATGCCATTATTTACAGACAATCAAACACCCGGGCCTCGTTTTGTTCGCGGAATGGAAGGGAAAGAAAATCAATTTCTTGTAAAAAAAAAATTCTTTGGAAGATTTTATTTTCCATTTATTTTCCTTTTCAATGTTTGAAAACGCCAAAAAATTCGAAAAGGAAAGTGATTACTTCAATGTGGGAAAGTAATTCCTTACTTGGATGGATGGAATTACTTTCTTCTCTAATTTTTCTTCTATTGAGAATCACTTTTCTTTCCTCTTTAATTTCTTTGGCACCCAAACATAGGAAAGTAATCACTTTCATTTTTCAACTCGAAGATTTCGCGAACCAAACGAGGAAAGTAAACAGATTACCAAGTAAATCTTTGGCATGCGACGAGGGCTCAGTTTACCTATCAAAGAATGTGTTGGCTTTTGAACATATTCAGTCAGCAGAAAATATGATCTTAAATTTTTTTTTCTTCTTTACTTTCATCATTGATTGGAAAGAAAATTTTGTTTTGTTTTGTTTTTTGTTTTTTTTGGGTGAGCCCCAGACAGGATGTGTAGAATTCTCTAATTTGTTTGCAACTATTCTTTTCCAATCTAGAAAGATTCTCATAAGACCTCACGTACAGTACAATTATTTCTGTCTCTGTGAACTTTTTCCTTCTTCAAGTGATTCAAGATTTTCACAACTAGTGATTCTGTTGAGAATCAATAAGAAACTTTAGTTCCACATTGGAATATGTAGTATGAAGAGTTGGAACCTCTATAAGTAACAAGTAGTAGCACATCAATAAAATCATCACATTATTCATTTCTACATGGTATCAGAGCCATAACTCATCCACCTCTCTCCACACACCCAAAAAAAATAAAAAAAAAATTTCCTCATGCTCCCGACCCCCCTCCCAGCTCCAGGCCTCACCCCCCCCCCCCCCCCCCCCCCCTTCCCCCGTTACTGATCCCATAGAGAGATCACCAACCCCCCTCCCCCCTCTGCTGGAGTCCCCCCCCCCCCCCCCCCGGCTGCCGAATTACCCCCCACCCCACCCCACCCCCCTCTCGCTACTGTTGACCCCCCACCCCCCCCCCCCCCCCCCTTCCCCGCTGCTGCTGGATCCCCCCTACCCTCCCTCCCTCCCTCCTTGTTTTTACTTGGTGTGTCGGATCTTCTCCATCGCTTCCTTGTTTTTACTTGGAGTGTCGGTTTCCCTCACCTCCTTGTTTATACTTGGAGTGCTGGAACAATCGATCATGCAAGGAGTAAACGACCCACGTCGTTGTTCCCCTTGTTCGATGTAATGCTGTTCTAGTTGCTCGTATACCTGAGGAATATCTGTGAGGCGGCTTCTTGTTGTCCCCCCCTCACCCCCCCCCCCCCCCCCCGGTCTCAACAGTTGACTACGAAGACACAAGAGATCGGGACACAAAGCAGTTAGACGACAAACGACGAAGACGACGACTTGGGATACAACAGGACCTCACACAGATTGACGACGTCATGGATGCAATCAGTGGAAAACTGACGGCACAGGAGATGCAGGCCTTGGTTGATGATATCTTGTCCAAGAGATTGACCGAGGCGACCCCACGTGTGACCCATACTGATGTGGATCCGTCACCTTACAAGATGGAAAAGTTGAAAAAGCTAGAGACGAAGTTGGAAGGAACTTCCAACTACTTGAAATGGTCGCGGCAGGCGATGCGGACGCTGAAGGGACGTGGCTTGGTAAGCTATGTCAATGGCCAAACCAAGGCGCCAGCCGATCCCTCCTCAAAGGAGTTTGTTATTTGGGAGATTGTCAACAACGTAGTGGCGGGGTGGTTGACAGCCTCATTGACCGACCAGGTGTCGGGCAATATTGAGGCGATGGAGGCTGCTGTTGATATATGGCGGACTTTGAAGGATATGTACTCCGGTTCGGACAACCCTATGTGGGTCTTCCAACTGCAGGATGAACTCGATAGGGTGACCCAAGACGAATGTACCATCTCTGAGTATGCAGCTCTGTTGAAGAAGTACTGGTCTGATCTTGATCACTATGATCCTCATGGGATGGAAGATGCACGGGTTGAACCTGCATTTGCGAAGTATTTTCAGACGTTCATGGAATATATTTCGCAGCAGCGAATGATGAAGTTTTTGAAGGGGCTCAACCCGGTGTTTGAGCAGAGAAGGAATGTACTCATATCCCAACTCCAGCTTCCAAACTTAGAAGGGACTATAGCCGCCATGGCACAGGAAGAAGCTCGGTTGAAGTTGATGCCCAACAAGGGCTACTTCCAGGGGGAGTAAGCCGCTGTTGAAAAGTCTGCTCTTGCCACCTTCAATCCGCCTTCCTCTGCGGGCGGTGTTTGTCACAACTGTGGTGACTCCGGGCATTACATCAGATTTTGTCCAAAACCCTTGCGAAGTCAGTCGAGTGATCGCGGACGGGACCGTGGAGTACGTCGTGGTGGTAGAGGAGGATATGCTGGTCGAAGGAGAAATTCTTTTGAAGGACACAAAGCGAATCTGGCGGAAGAAGGGAAAAAAAGCAGTTGGCTGAAATAACCCCTCTTGAGAGGGAGTTCCTCGCGAGGTTATGCGGCTCGAAGCAGGGATCGGACGACAGTCTCGACCCTCATGCGGTATCATCTACCTCGGAGAATCACATCACTTGCTTTGCCCAAACCAGCACAGGTATACCTGCGCATGCTCTTGTATCTGACCATCAGCTAGGTTGGATTATGGACTCTGGGCATCTCGCCATGTCACGGGGTCCCGCGGTGAGTTCCAGAACTATACCCACCTACCGACGCCGGAGAGCATTTAGACTGTTGATGGTACCTCCAGACCTGTAATGGGTAAAGGCACCGTTGCATGCAACCCTTCCTATCATGTCCCAGAACTAGAATACTGGAGAGCGGGGGACAGACACAGCCAGCTATGTACATTAAAGTGAATTCTACCTCGCAATACGGTCACGGCTGTCTAGATGCATGAGGGTTTACTACAAGTCATTAGTCTCTTAGGGTCAAGAACGAGCCTAGTGTCTCAATCTCAAGCAAGCAGGTAAATGTAACAAGATGGTAGATCATCAAACATACAAAGTAAGGCGTTCCAAACATTACATATTCAGATGATCATGAAGCTAGTCCTACAAAATGTGAAGACTAGCAAGAGTTTAAGTCATACATGATCAATCCTAGGATTTGTCAATCATGTTACAGCCCTTAGGCAGACAGGAATGTAAATTCAACACGAGCTAACACTTGCTCGGCGGCTAAACGGCTCAAAAGAATAATTTTACAGTAGAGTGGGAGAGCAAAATAAAACTCACTCGTTGTCAGGATTGCGCCTAGTGGTCACCATCTGGCAGGAAAGCTGGAAGATCCTCGAAAGCTGCTCCAAAATCTGGCCATACAAAACCAGCTGGGTCAGACCCCAGAAAGAGCAAGTACCACAAAGGAGGCTTCACTTAAGAACTAAAACCAGCATATTAGCACATAAAGTCATGGATGAAATAACATAAGACATGAGTAGGGATAACAGGGTGATAAACGATAAGATAACTAAAGGACTATTTCGGTAACCAAGTTACAACCCGTAAACCAAACAAGGACCGGGGTTGTAACCCTTCACCTGAACAGAACTTAGCCTCTAACCAATTATCGATAAAGTAAAGCATAAACAATCATGTCCAGAGATATATAGCCATGTACTGGGTCTAGACAAGACTAGACAAGATAGGACCCCATCCAATCATTTACGGCCAAGCAAGAGTACGGTTTGATACTTAAACTAACTAGGGTTATCACAAGCCTAGTTACTAGCAAGATGCAATAAGGTATCCCTACGGCCACAAGCCCTGCAGACTATCCAGGTTATCCAGACGCAAGGTTCATGCTAAGAGTTATCATGACTTATTAGGTGACTTGAGTGCAACACATTACAGTGTGCATAGCAATCATTTTATGAAGTGTCCCACATGACAGTGAGCTGGAAATGTGCCCTACTCGTCGACAGGCTACAAGTCCATCAGAGAAGGCGCCCAGATAACGGGATTGCTTGTAGCCGGAATACCTCTCTATATGAACTACTTGATCAATCTAGTCATTAACCTAGTCAGATTCAGTATGAATCCCTGACCGTGCTAACCAGGGACACAAGTCCTAGACATGATGCGAGACAAGACTGGTAGCTTATATAAGCACATTCAATACGATCACCCACGGTGTCATGATGAGAATTAACTGGCAAGTCGAGATAGCCGTCGCAACAACATTCAAGATTACATGTTAGACTTACTTATCAAGATTACTTGTCAAGAGTGCGCCACGACGGGCCACTGTTAAGATTACTTATCATGTCAAGAGTGCGTCACGACGGACCACCATTCAAGAATTATCATATCAAGGTTGCTTGCCAAGAGTGCGCCTTAACAGGCCATTATCATGTCATGTTACTTGTTACTTGTTAAGAGTGCGCCTTAACAGGCCACTATCAAGATTGAGAGAAACATGCATAAAAATAGCTAGTAACATATTCTTGAAGCCAAGGAAAAGATCTACAACTTGTAAGCCCTCTGGATTTTAGGGTTATTTTAAATTTTTAAATAATTTATTTTCAATAAATATCTTTATTATATTTAGTTTTGATAATTAAATATATTATTCGTGACTTTGATTTTTGGAGCGCCAGAGATGTCATCCCCTCGAAACGCTCTTTATGATTTTTGTTCTAGACAAATTTATCTTCATGTTGATATATCATGTCCCACCCAAACTTATTTTCTTGTGCTCTATTTGCATCGTAGAACTTTCGGATCAAATTAGGCCATTTGAATTATTATTAAATTCTCACTTTTATTTTTGATCATCATGTGTACCTTACCGTGACTTTTAATTTAGGAGCACAAGACTAGTTATTTTCTCCAAACCAATTTGTCATGCATGATCTACTCGAGATACTCTCCGCCCATGACCATCGTGTCCTACTCAGACACACTCTCTTGTGCTTCATTTTTATCGTACAACTTTTCGGACAATTGACCCAATCCCGATTTATCCCACCGAGTCTCATTTAATTCCAACTTGTATTGGAGACGCCAGTTTGACCCAAACTGGTCGACCCAAGATATGGACACGGACCATTTTGAGTCTACTACACACGTGCCACTTGTGTCCCATCCAATTTAGTCTCCGTGTACTATTTATTTATCAAGGATTATCATCGAATAATTTAAGTCATTTAATTATCGGGACCCAATTAGATCCAATTGTGACCCGACCCGACTCAAGTTGACCCAACACTAAACACCATGACAACATCGATCATCCATACCCAAACACACAACACCAATAAAGTAATTCTACAAAACACCAAACACCCAAACATCACTATCACCCTATATTTAAAACACACTCCCATCACTATCACCATCACCCCACTCTCTTTCCTCTCTCCTCCTCACATGACCGGCCACCCATTTCCTCTCCCCCTATTTTCAAATCACCCCCTATATTAAACACACACATCACCATCACTTTTTCTCTCTCCCTATATTAAAACACCCTTACACATCACTATCACCCACACACTCTCCCTCACTCTAGCCAACCTAGGAGAACCCCCATCCCCCTACACCCGAGCCCCCCTCTATTTCAGCCACTCTCTCACTTCTCATCCTCTCTCTCACACTTCTCACCCCCCCTAACCCGACAGGAACACTCCCCCCACTTCTTCCCCTCTGGCCGGCGGACCCAGGGCACCCCCCCTCGACCAGGCCGCACAGCAGCAGCCTTGAGCTGCTGCAGCTGTTGCTGCTGCGTGTGCTTCGCGCACCGTCGCGAGCACGGTCACGGGTTTCCCGCGCCACCGCTTGCGCTCAGTCGGCCACGCCGATCTCCAGTCTTCACCGTGGCATACGAGACGCAGGCACGCCCCCACGACGGCGAGGTATAACCCTCTTCATCCTCCTCTTCCATGTTGTTTTCGTGATATCCATGCATGTGTCACTCTCTCTTGATTGAACATATAACAGTTGGCTTTCCCTACATTCATTCTTGTAGATATCCCATATTTATATATATACATATATATGTTTCTATTAAATAATGTTTATATATATATAAATTTGTATATATATATATATATATATATATATATATATATATATATATATATATATATATATATATATATATATATATATATATATATATATTCGTATGGTATACACTCGTGTATATGTTGCTATATACATTTCTTACATAGATCCCCTATATATATATTATCGGATGTATATGATGCGGGTATATATACTCCTATGTATTATCTCATATATATAGATATATATATGTTTTCTTATATATAACTTATATATATAATTTTCCTATATACATTTTCGTGTATATATATTTCCCTTTACATATATATTTGTATGTATATATTTTATATATACGTATATATTTTCGTATACGCATCTCCTTATATATAACTCTTATATATTTTCTATTTACATTTTCGTAGATATAACTCATATATATATATTCTCGTATATATATTTCATATATATATATAATTTCCTTTATATCCGTTCCGTATGTACACTTTTATATATCCTTGTATACAATTCTGTATGTACATTTTTATATATAACGTTTTCGTATATATACTTTATATATATATTTTTGCGTATGTGTATATACGTGTATACGTATATACGTATGCACAACCTTGTGTGTGAATGGAAATGTAAATCATAAATGTTGGTTTAACTTATCGTAAATCGTGGTTGTTGTATTTGTAGGTACACCAGACGATACGATCTTGATTGAGGAGCCTGGATCTTCGCTTGCGCCTTCCGAAGTTTCAGGCAAGCATACCTTGCCTTGTATTACTGGTTTTATTTATCCATATTTATATGTTGAGTTCACTTGCTCGAGTGGAAGTAGTTGTGTATCCGAGTGATACCTCGGATACAGTTGATGACGGCATTGTCATCGAGTTTCATGTACTTGACTTAGTCCTAGGTGACATCCCTAAGTTGTGGAATCATAGTCATGATTCCCATAACCTTGACACGTGTTACGATACGACACTGAGTGAGTTCATACCATGGCACGGGCTTGCGCATCTGGCTAGCTACCAGTGTTGTCACGACCGGATCCCAACTATTTGGGTCTAGTCAGATCATGCCCAGCCTGCACCGTTGTTGAGACGGCGGCAGTAAGTTGTTCAGTAGCAGGCAACCATACAACAACACTATATTTGTCACAACATTAGCTTCGGAAATAAACTTTATTTAAACTGAATTTAATACAATGAAAAGTTCTGAAGGAAAATACAGAATTTGAAAATGAAATCAAAAATGCAGAAAATGAAATCTATCTATCAGCCTCAGTCCCATCGTCCTCCTGCGGGGACTCTGGCAGCACGACAGGGTACAACTCAGGATCGTAATAGCTGTTGTAACACAGCTCAGCATCATCCCCTAAAATGTTATCTCCAGTCAGGAGGGAGCAAAGTATAATCCATGCTAATTTAAACAGTTAATTAAGAAATTGAATCATGCAGTTCTAAACAAATTTAAAACAGGTTTGTTACAGTAGAAATCGGTGTTTTGAACAGGTAATGACATATGACCGGCTTGGGTTTGTTACAGTAATTGATAAGGGGTTTTGTTACAGTATGGTCATAATCATTACGCTATTCCCCAGTCCCCGATAGTTACAGTACAGTACCCAGTATGATTCTCGTGTTTGAATCGTGGTTTAGACATGCAATAAAACGATTAAATAAATAACTGTAAATTTACATAAACTATACTTGCCTCAATGTTAAGTGACTGGAGGGGAAGAAGATTCCGAGATGTGACGATTTTAGGGTTGTCCTCGAATTCCTACATTCGAGAGATAGACCCAACTGTCAGGCTAACCAACATAGCTATACTAGTTGCAATCTCTACTTGCGTCCTAGTCCGATTTTAGTTATTTAATTTACAGCTAACGTTTACGTCGCAACTACGTGCGTTTGATTAAGCCGGTTAATTGGATTATTTGGAAATAACACAAGAATCAATTTAACTTTGGAAAACTTTGTGTTTTCGTAATATATTTATAAAACATAGTTTTCTTTTAATGATAAATCATGAACTAGTTATTTTTTCTAATTTTTCATCCATTTAATTAATTCTCAATTAATTATAAAATTACGCTCTAACTACGATTTAAACGTCTAATCAAAAACCACCCAAGATCACATCCACCCAAAAAATAAAATAAAAATCTACGCTACACAATACAAGGGCACAGCTAAACATTCTAGAGTGGGCTTATGCCCTGTACAATTATTTTTACATCAAATAAGAGAAAAATGATTTAATTTCTAAATAAAGTGCAGTAAATAAATAACTATATTAAATAGCCTAAATATTAAATAAAATAATTTAAAATAAATGCTAAGAGTCTCATACTCGGTCCATCATCAAAATCCAGCTAATACCACAACGCCCGGTCGGACCGGTGCGTTTGCATTTCGCCGGGGCCCACAGACCGGTACGGTCGTCGCCCGAAACTCAGTTTTAAATTCATTTCCGAAAACCAATTTTGAAATCAAAATAAATATAGTTTTGTAAAAATTTGGGCAGCATTTCCTCTATTTCGGGACAAACCCAAAACTGGGAAATGCGCCACAGAAACCTGCAATTATTCCAACCCAATAATAATCCCGCAAATATATCCACCGAAATAATTTCCAAAACCACCAGAAATAATTCCCAATCCACAGAACTTCCCGAAATATCCGGGAATCCCACAATCAAACCAAACCACACAAAACCCAGCAGATAAAAACACAGAAATATGCTAACGCAGTTAACCGAATAAAATACGCAGCTAACCGGATTTTCGAAGGGGAATCCGGGGACCGATATCATCACAGACTACCCAGAAAAGCAACGGGACAGAGAATTATACCTCGGGTGCTCGGCTAGAGCTCTCAGATGATATAGAAAGAATAGAGAAGATCCAGCAGCGACGTCAACGACGAAAACGTCGAAAAAGTCCAGAATATGCACGCTGGCCCGAAATAAAAGAAATCCCGCGAAGGGCAGCGACGTCGGCGGACAGCAACACTGTCGGAGAGGGAAGCTCGCGGGGAGCGCTGGAGAGACGACGGAAAAGTGGATCTGGACAGCGGGGTTCCGCTGTGGACAGCGAGGAGAACTCCGCGGATCTGGACAGCGGGGTGCGCCACGAAGCGCTGGACCCGCAGAAGAGGGGCGACGACGGGGCTTCGCCGGGAGGGCGCCGGAGAGTGGGGCCGCGGATCTGAACGGCGGGGAAAGCCTCGCCGTGGTCGGCCGGTCGGCGGGGAAGGGCGCGGCCCGCTGGAAGTCGGCGGTGGCGCGGGAACGGGGCGCGGACGCTGGCTCCGACGGGGGAAGTCGCGCGGTGGCGGACGGCTGGGTGCGCCGTCGAGCTCGGGACAGCGCGGGAGGGTCGCGCACGGGGCGGTTGGCCGGGCTGGCGAGCTCGGGGTGGCGAGATCGCGCCAGAAAGGGAAGCTCGGCCGCGGATTTGGGGGTTTAGAAAGAATAGGGGGTTTGGTGAGTGAAGTTGATTTCTGTGAGAGAGAGGTATGAGCTGAGTGTTGTTCCAGAGAGGAGTTTTGTTGGGGAGTGGAGTTAGTGAGAAGAATGGAGAGTAAAGAGAGTTGCTCTCTTCTGTGAACGTGAAGAGATGAGAGGAGAGTAGATTAAAAAAGGAAGTGGGGTGATGGGTTGCTGTATGCGTGTGGTAGTGAGTAAGTTGGGGGAGAGAAAATAGGGAGGGTGCTTACCAATTCGTGAGTGAGAGGTGAGCAGTTGCTGGTCCTTCGGGACCAGCTAGCATTTAATATTTTATTATTTCTTTTTTATATAAATAGTTAACCAAGTCAATTCAGGATTTAAAAAGAATGGGATTGGGCTCAGGCCTGGGTCTGGGCTCGGACTCGGGTCTGGGTCCAAAAATCAAAAATCCTTGTTATATTAATTATTTTCGAAATTCTTTCCATCCAAAAATATTTAATAGTAATAATATTAATAATAATAATAATTTTCGAAATACTAATAAAACATTAATTAATAATTATTAGCAAACTATGGGTTTCACAAGTGCAAGGGCTCATGCTCTGGTACATAGAATGGCTAGGTTGTGTCTAGTTATTGTGACCTCGCATTGAGAGTCGGAGTGTTCAAGTGGTGGACATTACTTGCACATTCCGAGGGACAGGGGAAGACAATTAGTAGGCGTATGGGACAGCCAAAATATCTGAGAAAGGGCCAAGTCGTTCAGTGTTGCCCGGATGAGTGGGACCTCGGCTCGTGATCCGACGTCGGCCCGTGCTTCGACGCCAAAGCCTTATTACCTACCCATACGTACTAGGGTTGTCTTCAAAGTGCATTCACTTAGCTGGTTAGTTCACCCTTTACAGTTATTCAGTATTACTTTATGGCATGTTTACTCTGTATCTTGCTATGTCCCCTGAGGACCTGGTTGCTTTCCAGATTTAGACGATCACTTGCAGTTGACTGGGTGCGAACCGGAACTTGAGACAGGACTTGCTGCAGTAGACGACGAGGTGCTTCCTGAGGAGTTTCCTTGACTCAGGGTATGGTGTTGTTTAGGTTATGAGCATCATTATCTAGTTAGTCGATGCTCATGACTAGTTATCTTTCTACTTTCAGTATTTTCATTCAGTGTTGTACTCCGTGGGCTTGTACCCACCAGACTATTTAGTTGTATTTATTTCAGACTCCATGTTATTTCCAGTTTTATATATTTCAGCATTACTTTCTTTGTTCCTGTGGATGAGATCTAGATGATACCACTTGCCTGTGTAGTATAGTTATTTTTACAACGTAGTACGCCTAAGTGAGTCCATTAAATTGGACAGCTCACTCTAGGTCGTATCAGTTGGCCAGGTTATGTCCTAATCCCATATGTTTTGGGAGCGGGGCGTGACACAACTTTTATGTTGGAAGTTGGGAGAGATTATGACCACAAATCAGCCAAATAGGGCAAGAAAAACAACCAAATAGGCACTATGCGGCCAAGGGTGAATGGGGGCTCATGCGGCAGTGGATGGGTACCCATCCATGCGACAGGGTCGATGGGTACCCATCCATGCGACAAGGTCGATGGGGACCCATCCATGCGGCAGGGTCGATGGAGTGCCATCTATACGACAGGGTCGATGGGGTGCCATCCATACGGCAGGGTCGATGGGGACCCATCCATGCGGCTGGGTCAATGTGGTGCCATCTATGTGGCAGGGTCGATGGGGACCCATCCATGCGGCTGGGTCGATGGGGTGCCATCTATGCGCCAGGGTCGATGGGGACCCATCCATGCGGTTGGGTCGATGGGGTGCCATCTATGCGGCAGGGTCGATGGGGCGCCATCTATGCGGCAGGGTCGTTGGGGACCCATCCATGCGGCTGGGTCGATGGGGTGCCATCTATGCGGCAGGATCGATGGGGACCCATCCATGCGGCTTGGGTCGATGGGTACCCATCCATCTCTGAAAATCTGAGAAGGATGGCCATGGAACCCATAACTTCCAAGCTCCATAAAACCTTCACCGTAAGTCCAAATTTGGACTTCCGTAGGTCAAAATGGGGTAGAATAAAATTCTCTACAACATGGAATAATCAAAACTTAAAAATAATAAATTTTGATAGATCAAAACCAAAAAAATCCAAAAATGCAACAAACTTAGATCTACAAGAAATAAACCATGGAAATTAAAAATGCTAAGTACTACAGTGTCTTAGAATCTCGCGAGAAAGACAATGGAACAATAAAAATGAAGTTCCTCCATGAAGCAAGTTGCACTTGCCTGAGCCTCTCTTGGTAGGTGGAGAAGTTAAGAGGAAGAAGATGAAGAAATAAATGAAGAAGGAGAAGTAAATGAGGAGAGAGAGGGGTTGGTAGCTTTTAAAGGGAAGGGTCACATGTTGAACCAACCCAACCAAGCCAAACCAAAACCAAGCCATGCCAATATTAAACCAATGCAAGATTAAACCAAGATTAGCTAGCAAGACAAGACAAGTAAAAATACTGGACAGGATCCCGTACACGTATACTGGAAATACGTATACGAAAAACGGAGGTGACACTTCCCTTACTCTTACCAATGTCTTATATGCTCCGTCTTTTCCTGTCAATCTTATCTCTATTAGTGCCATTATCCTTGATCTTAACTGTATTGTTTCCTTTGACATTCATACGGTAATTTTTTAGGAGAAGGGGACAGGACGACGACTAGGGACTGGCACATGGCATAAGGGGCTATGGTACTTGGACAGGACCGGACTGGACACAGTACTGGCATCTCTGGTCGCAAGCGCACAACCGGACGCTTTACGTCGCAGTGTAGAAGACGAATTGTTACTCCACCACCAGCGTGTTGGGCATTTTTCCTTTAAAGTTATTAGTCGAATGTATCCGTCCTTATATCAAAGGGCTAATAAAAAAAGTTAGTTTGTAATGCATGTGAGTTGGGCAAACATACCAGAAGCTCCTATGTGAGCTCTGTAAATAAAAGTTATGCTATTTTTTATATGATACATTCGGACGTATGGGGGTCCTTGTCCTACAATAAGTATTAACGGATTTCGATGGTTCGTCACTTTTATTGACTGTTATACCCGCGTGATATGGGTCTACCTTATGAAGAATAAAAGCGACGTCTTTGAGGCTTTTCAGGATTTTCTTCGTCGGGTGATAACACAATATAGGGCTAAAATTAAGTATTTCTGGTCTGACAATGGGACGGAGTACACAAATAAGCGATTTGCTGAGTATTTATCCAGTCATAGAATACTACATCAAACCTCATGTGCCTATACACCGGCACAAAATGGTGTGGCCGAACGGAAGAACAGACACCTGTTGGAGATCGCACGGACGACGATGTTGTCTATGAATGTCCCAAAACACTTATGGGGGCAGGCTGTGTTGATGGCCTCTTATCTCATCAACCGAATGCCTTCTCAGGTATTGGAGTGAAAACACCGTTGGAGATGCTTACTGGTGCAACTACATACACTGTTCCTCCGAAAGTATTTGGGTGTGTGTGTTTTGTCTAAGATAATAGGCCAGGAGTTGGAAAACTAGATCCTAGAGCGGTTAAGTGTGTATTTGTTGGGTACACAGTGACTCAGAAGGGATACGCATATTGGAGCCCAGTTGAGCGGAAGATGTTTGTAAGCATGGACGTTACATTCAGAGAACTGGAACCATACTATGGTTCGGATGCAGGTTCAGCGTTTGGTGACACACCTAACACAGAGGGTGTTAGACGTGAGGGAAGGTAATAAGTCCAAACGTGGTAGTCGGATCGGTCCCGTTTTCGGTTGTGGAAAATTGGACGAAAGGGGGGAGATAGCAGTGACTCTGATACGGAAAATGAAGAAGAAGATACATATGTTACGCAGAGGAAGACAAAGGAAAATAAGCTCCAAGTCTACAGAAGGAGACAACAGAAGTTCAGTACTGTGCCGTGCCCATTGCCTACTGTACCAAGTCCCTCGTCTACTCCTGTCCCAACTATTGAAGATGTTGCCCCCGTACTGAATCACTCCGATTCTGATACGAATCTCTTGACTTGGATGATATGATCTCTCCACCACCTATTGCTCCCTTAAGGAGATCTTCTCGTATCAATGCGGGTAAGGCTCCTAGTCGTTATGATAATTATGAACATGACATTGTCAATTTCTTGTCTTATTCTAACATTTCTCTGAATTATCGAGCCTTCATTGCATCGTTAGACTCTACTTCTTTGCCTAAGTGTTGGCAGGAAGCAAAGAAAGATCCAAGGTGGAAAGCTGCAATGATGGAAGAACTTGGGACACTAGAGAAAAATAAGACATGGGAGCTGGTTCCACTACCCAAAGGGAAGAAAACTGTGGAATGCAATAGGGTGTACACAGTGAATGAGACGCCAGAAGGAAAAGTAGAGCGGTACAAGGTGAGGTTGCTTGCAAAAGGATACACACAGTGAAGGAGACGCCAGAAGGAAAAGGCTAAAATTAAGTATTTCTGGTCTGACAATGGGACGGAGTACACAAATAAGCGATTTGCTGAGTATTTATCCAGTCATGGAATACTACATCAAACCTCATGTGCCTATACACCGGCAAAAAATAGTGTGGCCGAACGGAAGAACAGACACCTGCTGGAGATGGTACGGACGATGATGTTGTCTATGAATGTCCCAAAACACTTATGGGGGCAGGCTGTATTGATGGTCTCTTATCTCATCAACCGAATACCTTCTCAGGTATTGGAGTGGAAGACACCGTTGGAGATGCTTACTGGTGCAACTACATACACTGTTCCTCCGAAAGTATTTGGGTGTGTGTGTTTTGTCCAAGATAATAGGCCATGAGTTAAAAAACTAGATCCTAGAGCGGTTAAGTGTGTATTTGTTGGGTACACAGTGACTCAGAAGGGATACGCATGTTGGAGTCCAGTTGAGCGGAAGATGTTTGTAAGCATGGACGTTACATTCAGAGAACTGGAACCATACTATGGTTCGGATGCAGGTTCAGTGTTTGGTGACACACCTAACACAGAGGGTATTAGACGTGAAGGGGAGATAATAAGTCCAAACGTGGTAGTCGGATCGGTCCCATTTCCGGTTGTGGAAAATTGGACGAAAGGGGGAGATAGCAGTGACTCTGATACGGAGAATGAAGAAGAAGATACATATGTTACGCAGAGGGAGACAAGGGAAAATGAGCTCCAAATCTACAGAAGGAGACAACAGAAGTTCAGTACCGTGTCGTGCCCATTGCCTACTGTACCAAGTCCCTCGTCTACTCCTGTCCCAACTCTTGAAAATGTTGCCCCGCACTGAATCACTCTGATTCTGATGCGGATCTCTTGACTTGGATGATATGATCTCTCCACCACCTATTGCTCCCTTAAGGAGATCTTCTCGCATCAATGCGGGTAAGGCTCCTAGTCATTATGATGATTATGAACATGATATTGTCAATTTCTTGTCTTATTCTAACATTTTTCTGAATTATCGAGCCTTCATTGCATCGTTAGACTCTACTTCTTTGCCTAAGTGTTGGCAGGAAGCAAAGAAAGATCCAAGGTGGAAAGCTGCAATGATGGAAGAACTTGGAACACTAGAGAAAAATAAGACATGGGAGCTGGTTTCATTACCCAAAGGGAATAAAACTGTGGAATGCAATGGGGTGTACACAGTGAATGAGACGCCAGAAAAAAAAGTAGAGCGGTACAAGGTGGGGTTGGTTGTAAAAGGATACACACAGTGAAGGAGACGCCAGAAGGAAAAGGCTAAAATTAAGTATTTCTGGTCTGGCAATCAGACGGACTACACAAATAAGCGATTTGCTGAGTATTTATCCAGTCATGGAATACTACATCAAACCTCATGTGCCTATACACCGACATAAAATGGTGTGGCCGAACGAAAGAACAGACACTTGCTGGAGATCGCACGGACGATGATGCTGTCTATGAATGTCCCAAAACACTTATGGGGACAGGCTGTATTGATGGCCTCTTATCTCATCAACCGAATGCCTTCTCTGGTATTGGAGTGGAAGACACCGTTGGAGATGCTTACTGGTGCAACTACATACACTGTTCCTCCGAAAGTATTTGGGTGTGTGTGTTTTGTCCAAGATAATAGGCCAGGAGTTGGAAAACTAGATCCTAGAGCGGTTAAGTGTGTATTTGTTGGGTACACAGTGACTCAGAAGAGATACGCATGTTGGAGCCCAGTTGAGCAGAAGATGTTTGTAAGCATGGACGTTACATTCAGAGAACTGGAACCATACTATGGTTCGGATGCAGGTTCAGCATTTGGTGACACACCTAACACAGAGGGTGTTAGACGTGAGGGGAAAATAATAAGTCCAAACGTGGTAGTCGGATCGGTCCCGTTTTCGGTTGTGGAAAATTGGACGAATGGGGGAAGATAGCAGTGACTCTGATACGAAGAATGAAGAAGAAGATACATATGTTACGCAGAGGAAGACAAGGGAAAATGAGCTCAAAGTCTACAGAAGGAGACAACAGAAGTTCAGTACTGTGCCGTGCCCATTGCCTACTGTACCAAGTCCCTCGTCTACTCCTGCACCAACTCTTGAAGATGTTGCCCCCGCACTGAATCACTCCGATTCTGATGCGGATCTCTTGACTTGGATGGTATGTTCTCTCCACCACCTATTGCTCCCTTAAGGAGATCTTCTCGCATCAATGCGGGTAAGGCTCTGTAACACCCTGTTTTCTGAAATTAGGGATTTTTGAAAAATTATTATTTTTATTAATTATTAAGTGTGTTTAGGGCATGATATGATTTATGGTGATTTCTAGTGTGCTTAGAACCATTTCCTAAGTCATGCTAAGTCATGACTTATGACTTGTGATTTTGTTAGTATAACTTAGTGTAAATCCTAGTTTTCTCTAACCTAGAAGTTGCCATGACCATGAGAGCTTAGCCATAGGCTTAGAACATCAAATTAGTAGTTTTTGGCCAAAAGGGTATTTTGGTAATTTACTAAACTTTATTTGAGATTATGTGATTTTATTATTATTTAATCATGGTTAAAGTCCCATGATTAGTCCCTAACCTATCCTACCCTAAACTAGAGGTTAGCCACTAACCTAGAAGCATTAGGATGAAGTTTTGGTCATGGGATAAAGTGGTTAAATATCTAGATATTAACTTTATTGATATTTTGCACAAAACACTCCAAATATCTAAACCCTTTACCAAAGTCCAAGCCTTAGCCATGAAGGAAGGGGCAAGGACACCCCCCCCCCATGCCATGGCCGGCCAAGGACCCCCCTTGGCAGCCTACACATTCTATTTAACCCCTTGAATTAATTCATGAATAAATTACATGAAATTAATTCCTAGAAAATCCATTTTCCTTCAACCCTTCATAACTTGAGCAATATTGATCCAAATTCACTCTAGTTTCTTGCATTGGGACCCTACAACATCTAGGGAGCTAAGGGAGGCTAGCAATCAAGGATTTGGAAGTATTGGACATCATCAAGTGGAAGAACACACACCCCCATTTTCATTGATTTTCTTTGGATTTGCACAATAGGTAATTTCCCTCAAACTTAGTTAAAACCCTATTTTTTTTTCTTCATAAATACATTCATGTAGGACTACCATAACTGTGGGTAAAGTTTGGTGGGATTTAGAAGTGGTTTGGTGTCCGTATCGGACACGTATCCTAAGCTAGAAACCCTTGTTTGGTGAAATGCCACAATGGACTTGTTTTTGTGTTTTTGTAAAACAAATTACACAAACTTGTAGCCCTAGACTTGCTGAGCACTAAACACGTGGACTGAGCACATTTTTGTGCCGTGTTCGTGTCCAAATTGGACACGAACCGACCGTATGAGCCCATCGTGCATGCCCTGCTACCCGACACCTCGTGTGCACTACACAGGCCACTAGGACACGTAAGATTTGACACAGACAAGGGGGCAATGTCTGCGAACATGCCCCCAAAGTCTCGTGTCGCTTCGTGTCGTGTCGAGTGAGAAAACTCACTCGCACTGGACACGCGCTGTCAGCGCACACGCACGGGGGCACGACTTTGAGCGTGTCGTGTCGCATGGACACGATACTAGAGTGTCTCGTAGTGACACGAGCATGAAGCCCTACACGTGGCGTACACGTGGACACGAGCACGTGGTGTGTCGTGTCCTGTGTCGCGAGTACGATGCGTGTAACCGCGTGTACGACGCTGTCGTAACACGCGTGTATCAGTCGTGTTTTCACGACTGATACGGTGTTCGTTCTGTGTCCACGAGTGTCGTGGACACGTGTCAGGGTGTGGAACGTGTAGCCCTACGTGTGGGCTACATATATGCACGACCACGAGACGTGTCGTGTCTCATGGTGTGTCCACGAGCTCCTGGAACGCGTGCACGACACTGTTATTGTGTGCGCGTATCAGAAGCTTACCTGAGTGTTTGTTTTGCGTGTTTGGACACGTGAAACTGTGTCGTGGTATCGTATCAGGAACCTAGGACACTAGTTTATCTATGGGGCATTAGTTACCAACCGTTTGATACGAGCCATAGCTCGGTTTAGTGTGGGTAATTTGAATTACCTAGTTTCGAGCAACTGTGCAAAGGTTTCCTGTTTTGGGATTTTTCCCAGATTTTGAATATGGATTTCAAACCCGATTTTAGTATGATTAATCCATTGTGAGAGTGTATTTTAGTGTGTATATGTGTAGTATACATGTATATGTGAGTGTGGGTCAATTTTGGGAGTATTTGGTTGGGTATTTGTGGAGTTATGTATATATATACATATGTATGTATATATGTTATTATGTGTGTGTGTTAGGGTCTAGAACTTGGTTTCCAGAAATCTGGGAACCATTTTTCCCCTTCACTGTCATGTGTTCATGTAACGCCCCAGTCCCAATATACGTAGGACCAAGTACGTAGACATGCCAGCTGTATACATACGAAATACATGGACCTCGTATGTATACATAAGCTGTAAATGTAGTAATCCAAGACAACTAAATCTCATCCACTAAGATAAATAATAATATAAAAGCAACTTTGAGTTTGTCATGTACACCATAGTTGGGCGGAGACAAAGTCCACTACAAACCAAATTAAATATGGAAAAATATACAAGAAAAGAATTAGCAAGTGACGAATCCAAGAGTGATCATCACGACGGAATAGAGCGCAAGTCATGGCCCTAGCTAGAGCACCTGCAAGAAGTCACGAAAACACACACCTGGAGAAAAACCAGGTCCTCAGAGGGACGTAACAAGACACATAATATCATGCCGATAAACTGAATAAATAAGCTCAACAGAAAAGCATGCATGAGTAAAGGTTCATAACCATTCTATGTGGATTTCAAATTTAGAGGACAACGTTCTACGCAGGGGCTGTCTCAAGCATGTAATAAAGAGTGGCCAACAAGTAGCGCTCATCCGAGACACTATCGGCCGGGTAACACATAGCGCTCATCCGAGACACGATCTCCCAAAATTTGTATAAAAAGTAGCCCCTACGCTAGTAGCTGTCCCCTTCCCCCCAATGATACTAAACGTGCATCGTAACCACGACACACCAACACATGTCGTTTTCACAACACGAGTTTATAATAGATAACTGTCAAGTCTTCTAACATGCCTCTATTGACAGTTATTCCTACGCATGCGCACGGGTGATCAGCCAACACGCAAGTGACCACTATATGATACTCACAACTCTCACACACAACTCGTGTACCATCGTGACAAGTCAATGAGACACACTAAATTTGACGGTAGTCACTTAACTCTAAGCCAATTGTATAAAATATAGTAATTTTATATTTACATATAATTTAAAAAGAAACAACTAAATATATGCATGATATTGAGCAGAAAATTTAAACAGTAAAGGCAAGGTGTCTTGCCTGGTGTTACGCCTGGTGTGGTGCAATAATCCAGCAAGTTTTGATTGTCCTTTAGCCATGATCGAAGCGTAGGATCCGAAATCGAGAAGGAAGTAAGGGTACGATTAGTCATGATCAGCTAAGATAGTTGATAAAAATTTGAGAAAATAAATATATGTACTAATTTTTGAAAACTACTTTCATAATAATTTTACGTAATTAAAAATACCTTATATTACAATTTTTGGAAAAATACCTTTTTATTAGCCACTACATGTCCATATAATACTTGAAGAACCGAAAATAATTTTTAGGCGACAACCATTCTAAGTTCGTAGAGATTTTTGTAGAAATCTATATTTTTATTAATGAGATAAATATTTGAAAAATATCATACAATATTATATAATCAAGAAGGTATACATTAAAATCGAGAAATATTTATAATATATTTAAAACTGCATTTTCTTATTAATCAAGATATTCTTTAGAATAACATAAACAATTTATACTCTATGAATATAATATAATAATATTTCAGGTTAAAAACTAGACTTTGCAAATTTTAGATTTTTGATATGGGTAACAAACACATTAATAATAATAATATTAATGATAGTAATAATAGTAATAATCAGATAATACTAATAATAACATTTAATAAATAATAATAATAATAAAAATCATATTAGCAATGTTAATAATAATAAAACTAATAATATTAATACAATAATAATAATTGGCAAGGCTAATGTTGATAATAATAATAATAATAATAATAATAATAATACAACATAATAATAAAATTGATAATAATAATCATAATCATAATAATAATAATAATAATAATAATAATAATAATAATAATAATAATAATAAATATAACAGCATTAATACAAAAAAAACAACCCCTAACATTCATTCTTCCCCCAATTATTGATTTCATTAGGAGAGAGAGAGAAGAGGGAGTGCGAGCGCGCTTACCGAGGAAGGGGCCGGCGGTCCGCTTGTCGGCCGGCGCGGTGGTCGACGCACTGTCGGGGGACGACCATGCGAGAGAGGCGCGGAGGCGGCGCGATGGGGGCGGTCACGCGCGGAACGGAGATCGGGGGCGCGACCACCTGAGGAAGGAGACGGCGGTGCCGGATCGTCGCCGAGTCTGAGGGCGCGGCCGAAAATCGGAGGCGGATGGGCAGGCACGGTGGAGCGCGGCGTTTGATGCGCAGAAGTCCGTGGAGTGGGGAACGAAGGGCTCTCCACCGGCGGTCACTCCGACGCCGGTGGTCTGACGGAAGCTGCGCGGGAATTTGGAGGCAGAGGCGCCGTGCGGTCGTCGGCGGTCGGCCAGTGACGCGGCGCGGCGGTCGTCGGCGCATGGAGAGTCCAGATCCGGACCGGGGCGGCGGCTCCAGGCGGCGGGAGCAGCTCAGCGCTGGTTGGGTGGCGCGCTGGGCGGGGCACTGACGGAGGCGAGGTACGGGAAGGCGGCCAGCGGCGATTCAAGGCGGGCGGCGTACGGCTGGGACCGCAGGTGAGGTTCGATCCCTCCTTCTTCTTCCTTTGGTGGTTGGTTTGGTTTTGGGGTGGTGACGTTGGCCTTGGAGGTGATTCGACATCGGTAGGTTGGAGGATGGCCGGATTTGGCGATGACAGTGGTGGTTGTGGTGTGGTTTTCATTGTGGCAGCGGTGTTCGGGAATGCCAAGAAATCGTGGTGGGAGGAGCCGATGGTGGCGGTCGGAGTTGATGGCCACGACGTGGGTGCTGTTGGTGGTACTTCGCCGGAGGGGGCTTTCGTGGGTTGGTGGTTCCGACATGGAGTTCTGACCGGGTTGATGGTGGTGGCATTGTCGGAGAGTGGCGACGAATTGCGGTAGTTAGATTAGGGTGTCATCGCGTCGGGTTGTCCTGCGTGACACGGAGTGGGTGTCGAGTCTGGGATTGTCGGACAGAATATAAACTTGTATTTGTAATGGAGGGGATATAGTAGATGGGAGGCACCGACACGATGCACAAGTTTCGGGCTGTGGTAGAGAATTATGGAGGAGTACCTCTCCTTTTATAGGAGGTGGGAATTCCCATTAGGATAAGGACTTGGGTTTGTTTAAACCCCATTTAGATAAATCCGCTATTTAATTTAAAACACCCCTTTCAATATTTAAAGCAGATAATCATATATTTTATTTCAAAAACTATTTAAAAATTTTTTACCATTTAATCAAATTTTGATTTAAAACTACAATAGACATATTTAAAATACCTTTTCATAAAGTTTGAAATAATAATAAAAATAATTTCGAAAATGTAATTATATATACATAAATTTAAATTTATGTACCTCGTATGAATGAACATTTGTATAAAACCTCGTTTTCAAAATTACTATTTATATAACTTTTTATAATGAAAAATAAAGAGTTAGAAATTCCAATATAACGTATTTTACCACTTCGAAAATATTTATTATTTATTATTTGAAAATCCAGCTTCTAAAATAAAATGTTTTACAAAAAAATATGTACTTCACACATATTCGCACTCGACGAGTCATACGAAATAAGTTTCGAGCGCGACGTACAATACAAAATTTTAAATCAGTACAAAAAATTAGAAATAAAATACAGTAGAAATTTAGGGGTTTTACATCCTACCCAACTTAAAAGAATTTTGTCCTCGAAATTAAGAATTTAGTAGGGGGTGAGAGTGTACAAAGGGGTAGCGATGAGGAAATCAATTCACAACGTTCAACACGTGATTAGATAAATACGAAAATAACCGTGGATATGGTTAATTAATGCAAGAGTAAAAATGATCAAGGGTTTTTAATCAAGATATCCTGCAATAAGGAATTGTATGGTATTATGAGAAAATAAATTAGAGACCCTTAAGATACGGCACGATTAGGAGAACGATTGGGTTTGTTAAAATGATTTAGAAGGTCACGTTGGTAGGTTTAGGATCAAGGAAAAAGACGAATAGTTTTTGGAAGAGATATAGCCACGGGTTGGTAATGGCTAATTTATAGTGGTCATAAGTGATCGAACAACTAAAGGGGATGCTCGTCATGAGGGATTTCGTCCTTCTAAAATAGGAGGAAGACGAAAGCGATAAAGGGCTCCAAAGGTGAATTTATCGAATACGAATACGTGGTTCAAAGGTGACCGAAAAATTTCAAAAAGACGTTGCCAAGGCAGTCGTGGATGGGACTCTAAAGGACAAGTTTAGCTATGTCCCCATCCACGTAGAATGATAGATAAAAGCGAACCAAAGTGCACTTGGTTGATCAGACCATTATGTACCGGTTCTGAGTAGACAATACGTTAGTGGGAGCGACCCAATTAACATATGCCTTAGACAAGCTCGATAAGGAATAAGCTTGCAAAAACTAGGCTACATTAGCATCATTAGTCAAAATGGTAAATACATATGCACGAGATTTTTAGATTTAAAGAAGGTAGAATGATTCTAAGTCATACAGTCGTCCAATAGTCTTCTTGTCCAAGTCCTTGGTTGGCTAGACGAGTTAGGCCCTCTAGATTCTAGGATCTAAATAAGCTTGCTAATATAGGTCACTAAGTCAAAGGGGTTGCTAGTTCATAAGGCTAGTTCATAAGGTATTCTACCCACTTAAAGAATTAAACTAATGTTGTGATAGGTCCAACAATCAAGATAAAATGCAAGGTTAAGCATGTAAGGATTTAAGTAGAACCAAAATCATATATCGGGTTGAAAGAATCGAGTCGAGGTCGAGTCTCATCTATAGTTTAAAGTATATCGGTTTCACGGTAGGGATTAGAGTCCAGTCATTTTGACCCGAAAGTCGCAATATGAAATTAGAGTACAAGGAGACGTGTTTTAGTGGCACGTGATATACCCACATGAAGGTGGGCTCGTCTAGGTCTTACATATGAGAGTTGTGGGAAGGAAAAGCCTAGTGTTGTGCTCCAAATATCCAAGTCACGATAGGGACACCAAAGAACTTAAAGTAGAAAGTGGGAGTTAATGAGATAATGATTAACGAACCAATTAAATGACCGAGCTAAAACAGAAAATAAAGATAACTTAGATTCTAACAAATTAAGGTAACATAAATTAGGAGTATAGTTTCTAGGGATATGATAGGCACTTAGATGGTGTATGATCAAGGAACAATCTAATCATTTCTCAAGTTACAAATGATTAGATGGTCATGACAAAAATCTAGAATTGAGCGAAGGTCGAGTAAGTCAAAAGATAGGTTCATCGGTTTGGTCGATGACTAACTATACTTGTGTATATGCAATATCATAATCATAGGTGGCATGGCAATCTAATGTACAATACTTCTATCTCACTAGGGTAACCTTCCTTGCTTCTTGGTCCTCTACCAATATGATCTAATCTAAATTCAAGTTACTCGAAGTTTCTCAATAAAATTTTTGAGATACCCCACCAAAATTTTCTAATTATCTTAAGCTACCAAGTCTAGTCAAAATTTAAATTCCTAATAAATCTCGAAATAGTCCTTGTATATTGCAAATTAAACATACTACCCTTTTTTTTCACCAAAATTTAAATAATCCATAATCAAGGCCTTAAACTTGAAATCTATTTTTTTTTTTCAAAATTTTATAAACTTATAAATCGTACGCGCAAATTTTAAAACCTCAAGTTCTCTCCCTTCTAAACTTTCGTCTCTCTAGTTATCTAGAAAATCATAATTTAAACTCTTTAAATAATCTCGAGATAAACTCTATCATATTACCATCCAAACTTAAAGTTAACCGTAAATCAAGTGTCACAATATAAAAACTTAGATCATAACTATTTCACAATTTCAAAATTCATAAAAATTTGCTTTCTCGATCTAGCTATCCTCTTGTATATACTATCTTGTAAATTTAAAATAAAATTTAAACTATCCTTTGATGGCGGTAATATGCTACTACCCAACTTGGAATTAACTAATCCCTATTATCATATCTCTAGGAAAATAAATGTCTTTATACTCAAATATAACCTCAATGGATATTAATTGTCAATGCAATCTATCTAGCCATGTGTTTAACCTATGGGCATATACTAGTGTAGTCATCTTACTAAACACAAATCTAAGAAATTTACGGTAGAAGGAGTCAAGCAAGATGTAATTCAAGGAGGTCGAACGAGAGTTCGAAATTTGAAGTCAAAAAAGGATGTCAAGTAGGTGGATGAGATTCTATACTCTAATCCTATATTGCAGGCTCACATCGGTACGATAAAGTAACCGAAGTGATAAACTGGACCTGCATGGGCCACCACAAAAACATGTAACGCCCCAGTCCCAATATACGTAGGACCAAGTACGTAGACATGCCAGCTGTATACATACGAAATACATGGACCTCGTATGTATACATAAGCTGTAAATGTAGTAATCCAAGACAACTAAATCTCATCCACTAAGATAAATAATAATATAAAAGCAACTTTGAGTTTGTCATGTACACCATAGTTGGGCGGAGACAAAGTCCACTACAAACCAAATTAAATATGGAAAAATATACAAGAAAAGAATTAGCAAATGACGAATCCAAGAGTGATCATCACGACGGAATAGAGCGCAAGTCATGGCCCTAGCTAGAGCACCTGCAAGAAGTCACGAAAACACACACCTGGAGAAAAACCAGGTCCTCAGAGGGACGTAACAAGACACATAATATCATGCCGATAAACTGAATAAATAAGCTCAACAGAAAAGCATGCATGAGTAAAGGTTCCTAACCATTCTATGTGGATTTCAAATTTAGAGGACAACGTTCTACGCAGGGGCTGTCTCAAGCATGTAATAAAGAGTGGCCAACAAGTAGCGCTCATCCGAGACACTATCGGTCGGGTAACACGTAGCGCTCATCCGAGACACTATCTCCCAAAATTTGTGTAAAAAGTAGCCCCTACGCTAGTAGCTGTCCCCTCCCCCCCAATGATACTAAACGTGCATCGTAACCACGACACACCAACACATGTTGTTTTCACAACACGAGTTTATAATAGATAACTGTCAAGTCTTCTAACATGCCTCTATTGACAGTTATTCCTACGCATGCGCACGGGTGATCAGCCAACACGCAAGTGACCACTATATGATACTCACAACTCTCACACACAACTCGTGTACCATCGTGACAAGTCAATGAGACACACTAAATTTGACGGTAGTCACTTAACTCTAAGCCAATTGTATAAAATATAGTAATTTTATATTTACATATAATTTAAAAAGAAACAACTAAAAATATGCATAATATTGAGCAGAAAATTTAAACAGTAAAGGCAAGGTGTCTTGCCTGGTGTTACGCCTGGTGTGGTGCAATAATCCAGCAAGTTTTGATTGTCCTTTAGCCATGATGGAAGCGTAGGATCCGAAATCGAGAAGGAAGTAAGGGTACGATTAGTCATGATCAGCTAAGATAGTTGATAAAAATTTGAGAAAATAAATATATGTACTAATTTTTGAAAACTACTTTCATAATAATTTTACGTAATTAAAAATACCTTATATTACAATTTTTGGAAAAATACCTTTTTATTAGCCACTACATGTCCATATAATACTTGAAGAACCGAAAATAATTTTTAGGCTACAACCATTCTAAGTTCGTAGAGATTTTTGTAGAAATCTATATTTTTATTAATGAGATAAATATTTGAAAAATATCATACAATATTATATAATCAAGAAGGTATACATTAAAATCGAGAAATATTTATAATATATTTAAAACTGCATTTTCTTATTAATCAAGATATTCTTTAGAATAACATAAACAATTTATACTCTATGAATATAATATAATAATATTTCAGGTTAAAAACTAGACTTTGCAAATTTTAGATTTTTGATATGGGTAACAAACACATTAATAATAATAATATTAATGATAGTAATAATAGTAATAATCAGATAATACTAATAATAACATTTAATAAATAATAATAATAAAAATCATATTAGCAATGTTAATAATAATAAAACTAATAATATTAATACAATAATAATAATTGGCAAGGCTAATGTTGATAATAATAATAATAATAATAATAATAATAATAATAATAATAATAATAATAATAATAATAATAATAATAATAATAATAATAATACAACATAATAATAAAATTGATAATAATAATCATAATAGTACTAATAATAATAATAATAATAATAATAATAATAATAATAATAAATATAACAGCATTAATACAAAAAAAAAAACAACCCCTAACATTCATTCTTCCCCCAATTATTGATTTCATTAGGAGAGAGAGAGAAGAGGGAGTGCGAGCGCGCTTACCGAGGAAGGGGCCGGCGGTCCGCTTGTCGGCCGGCGCGGTGGTCGACGCACTGTCGGGGGACGACCATGCGAGAGAGGCGCGGAGGCGGCGCGATGGGGGCGGTCACGCGCGGAACGGAGATCGGGGGCGCGACCACCTGAGGAAGGAGACGGCGGCGCCGGATCGTCGCCGAGTCTGAGGGCGCGGCCGAAAATCGGAGGCGGATGGGCAGGCACGGTGGAGCACGGCATTTGATGCGCAGAAGTTCGTGGAGTGGGGAACGAAGGGCTCTCCACCGGCGGTCACTCCGACGCCGGTGGTCTGACGGAAGCTGCACGGGAATTTGGAGGCAGAGGCGCCGTGCGGTCGTCGGCGGTCGGCCAGTGACGCGGCGCGACGGTCGTCGACGCATGGAGAGTCCAGATCCGGACCGGGGCGGCGGCTCCAGGCGGCGGGAGCAGCTCAGCGCTGGTTGGGTGGCGCGCTGGGCGGGGCACTGATGGAGGCGAGGTACGGGAAGGCGGCCAGCGGCGATTCAAGGCGGGCGACGTACGGCTGGGACCGCATGTGAGGTTCGATCCCTCCTTCTTCTTCCTTTGGTGGTTGGTTTGGTTTTGGGGTGGTGACGTTGGCCTTGGAGGTGATTCGACGTCGGTAGGTTGGAGGATGGCCGAATTTGGCGATGACAGTGGTGGTTGTGGTGTGGTTTTCGTTGTGGCAGCGGTGTTCGAGAATGCCAAGAAATCGGGCTGGGAGGAGCCGATGGTGGCGGTCGGAGTTGATGGCCACGACGTGGGTGCTGTTGGTGGTACTTCGCCGGAGGGGGCTTTCGTGGGTTGGTGGTTCCGACATGGAGTTCTGACCGGGTTGATGGTAGTGGCATTGTCGGAGAGTGGCGACGAATTGCGGTAGTTAGGTTAGGGTGTCATCGCGTCGGGTTGTCCTGCGTGACACGGAGTGGGTGTCGAGTCCGGGATTGTCGGACAGAAGATAAACTTGTATTTGTAATGGAGGGGATATAGTAGATGGAAGGCACCGACACGATGCACAAGTTTCGGGCTGTGGTAGAGAATTATGGAGGAGTACCTCTCCTTTTATAGGAGGTGGAAATTCCCATTAGGATAAGGACTTGGGTTTGTTTAAACCCCATTTAGATAAATCCGCTATTTAATTTAAAACACCCCTTTCAATATTTAAAGCAGATAATCATATATTTAATTTCAAAAACTATTTTAAAAAAAATTTACCATTTAATCAAATTTTGATTTAAAACTACAATAGACATATTTAAAATACCTTTTCATAAAGTTTGAAATAATAATAAAAATAATTTCGAAAATGTAATTATATATACATAAATTTAAATTTATGTACCTCGTATGAATGAACATTTGTATAAAACCTCGTTTTCAAAATTACTATTTATATAACTTTTTATAATGAAAAATAAAGAGTTAGAAATTCCAATATGACGTATTTTACCACTTCGAAAATATTTATTATTTATTATTTGAAAATCCAGCTTCTAAAATAAAATGTTTTACAAAAAAATATGTACCTCACACATATTCGCACTCGACGAGTCATACGAAATAAGTTTCGAGCGCGACGTACAATACGGCTACGCGACGTACAATACAAAATTTTAAATCAGTACCAAAAATTAGAAATAAAATACAGTAGAAATTTAGGGGTTTTACAGTTCACTCCCTCTCTCTCACTGTCCTTCACTCACTCTCTCATTCAGTCTCTCTCTCTCTCATTTCCTTTCCCTCTATATATATATGTAATATATATAGTTGTATATATATATATAAATGTATATATATATAAAGGATATATATGTTTGTATTAGGTCTCATTAGGTCACATATAGTGTGTTATGTGTATGAGGGTTTTGTATTATATATAGTACTTATATATTGGTATTGGGTAGTATGTATATATATATATATATATATATATATATATATATATATATATATATATATATATATATATATCTTCTAGTTATAGGTTTATATGAAAACCCCATGACTAGCCTATGGCCAAGATCACTAGCCTATGGCTTGGGGCTAGCCCTAATGGCCCAAAACCCTACTTGTTGACCCTTGTTGACTAAGGGTTGACCAAAGTCAACCTTAGGTCAAAGTTGACCTAGTTAACCTAGAAATGACTAGGAATGACCTAAAACAACTAGTTTGATTAGTTTGACTAAAACCCTAACTAGTTGACTAGTGTTGACCTAACTTTGACTAGTTTGACCAAAGTTGACCAAGAGTTGACTTTGACCAGTTTGATCTAGAATCATGTAGTATGCATAGTAGACATCATTTTTACTATTTAGAACACATTGTGACTTGTGTTGCTCAGATCAGGAGCCAGACACCTCTCCTCAGACAGCATATTCTCTACAGACATTCATACAGCAGGTGAGTACATTCTCTGACCGTTTCATACTTGTTCAGGCTTTACTTTTCGCTCTAGATTACTTTACTTGTTGCTGTCACATTGGTAACACGGATTGGTACTATATGGATCTTTACATGAGATGTTATCCCTCTCGGGAGCATCGGGTACTTCATGTTATGTGTGTTTCACTATCATCATGTACTCCTATGCTTCCATCATTCATGTGCACTCATGTGATCATGTACTCTCATGTTTACTGAGCCCTTATGTATACTATCATGTGCACCCTTTCATGGGCCCCATGTGATATCATGTATAATAACGTAACTTGTATTGATCCTTGTGTATTGATTGGGGAAACGGGGGAGTAGAAGTGGACATGTGAATAATTCCAAAGTAGTGTAATCATGTGCAAACTCAGTAGTGTAATCATGTATAAATTCTAGCCATTCACATGCCTATCTTGTGCTCTACATTACTAGTCACTTACAGTTCTCTATACAGTAGATATTTTATTACAGCTATCTCTTTTACAGCGTATATTTCCTTTCAGCAGTTCATGTATCTTACTCTATTGCCTGTATCGTATTTTCTAACCTGATATGAACTGCGTGAGATGTATTGTGCTCGTTCCTGTCCTGATTGGACCTGTTACAAATATTACAGAGGATGAGGACGAGGCATGGGTGACTACTTATTATGGAGCAGGACTAGATGACACTTGTATTGAGGACCCTCAGCAGGATCTACCTGCAGCTGAGGATGTTGTTCCAGTAGTCTAGACCAGTTTAGTCTAGGCAGTCTTTTCTATATTTACTTTTTGTCTCACATTCTGAGTTGTATTTTGAGATGTGGAGATGTATAGACTCTTAGACTTATTGTATTATGAGTTGACATTCTGGATGTTATGTATCCTAGACACTTAGACTTATTTCATCTATGCTATGGTTCTCTTTGAGTTACTATCTATCTTCTGTCTTTCATTTTTCTACCATAGATGTGATTGAGACTATATGTTGTGATATTACCTCTACTCGGAGAGTATAAACTGTACAGGTACCTTATATTGTTAGATGATTGACCTAGGACAGCGTTCTACCGCCGACACTGCGGCGTAGGCTGGACGTACCCACTTCTCGTGCCCTTACTCTAGGGTGCGGGTCGTGACACGTATTTAGTGGTGGCCCATGCAGGTCCAGTTTATGTGATGATATTCGAACTAGAGTATCGCCACAGCCTGCAGTAGGAAATAGGATGTAGTTGAGGTACTCAATCACATTAGGAAAAACTCTTATCTAAATCCCTGCTATCTAAATTCTTGCTGATATTGTCTTTCTTTTGAAATAAACTGTCTCCTTTGACTATCGTTTCTTCTCCGTATTGATTTTCTTGTTGATCTGTCTTCAGGATGGTGGAGACACGATCCCAGCGTCTCGGTCCAGGTGACACCACTGAGAGGTCTGCCACCTCTCGTCCAGCTCACCAGGACCCGGGGACTGCAGCTCCCCTTACTCCAGCTCATGTGGGAGCTTCTGCCACATTTGGGGGTGCACCTCTACTTATTCGGGGGACCATCCCAGCTACCCCAGATATGCCTCCCCCGCAGTTTCGTCAGCCTCAGTTCCAGCAGCACCAGCAGCACCAGCAGTACCAGCAGGAGTACCAGCAGCAGATGCCATCTGGATTTGTGGATGCTGCACAGATGTTTACATATTTCCAGTAGTTCCTAGAGTCGCAGCAGACCCAGCAGCAGCGTCAGACGACGGCATTTACCAGAGGCATTGATGAGGTCCATCAGCTGGCTAGAGTGACGATGGAGAGGTTGGCAGTCCAGCCACAGGGAGGATCAGGACAGCCGCGACAGCAGAGGATTTCGGGCATACAGGACTTCAAGAAGATGAACCCCAGGGACTTCTTGGGGACAGAGGGGATTCTTTATGCTGATGACTGGATTGAGCACATTGAGGAGATCTTTCGACTGGCGGAGATACCAGCCGGACTCCAGATCGAGGTAGCAGCCAGCCAGATGCGGGATCTTGCCCGTACCTGGTATCAGACGGACCCGAGAGTAGGCACTCCAGGGCAGACATGGAGAGCTTTCAAGGAGCTCTTCAAGGAGAAGTTTTTCCCGGATCAGGCAGTCGGTGCTTTGGAGACCCAGTTCGAGAACCTGGTTCAGGGGAACCAGACTGTAGAGGAGTATTCCGGTGAGTTTTGCCGGTTGAGCAGATTCGTGGAGGGCCTTAGCGAGACAGCGAAGGCGAGGAGGTTCAGGAAAGGCTTGGTCAAGGAGGTCAAGTCCTTGACCAAGAGTGACAGGAATGCCACTTTTGAGGAGATCCTATCAGGAGCGATGGCGGCTGAGGATGATCTTGAGCTGAAGCTCAAGAGGGGCCGCGACACCCAGGGAGATGACAGTAGTGGAGGACAGGCCAAGAGGTCTCATTATCAGCACCAGCAGCAGAGGCCATTCCAGCAGCAGAGGCCGTTCCAGCAGGTGCAGCAGCCGAGGCACCAGCAGCAGGCACCCAGGCAGCAGTCGTCAGTTGCTCTTTCTGCAAGAAGCAGGGTCATGGATTGAATGACTGCAGAAAGAGGCTTGGCAGGTGTCTACTATGTGGTTCTGGAGACCACCAGCTGAGGGAGTGTCCCATGTCTTCGGGACGACCAGTTCAGGGAGGCGGAGCCAAGGCTCCGGCAGGGCAGCAGAAGGGACCTTTGCCGACTCAGCAGCAGAGGTTCATCTAGCATCAGGCCAGGGGTGGTCAGCAGGGACGAGCCTATGCCATGGCAGCAGAGGATGTCGAGGTTACTGGAGAGCTGATAGCAGGTTCTATTCTTCTCGACTCTATTCCAGCTTATGCATTGTTCGATTCTGGGGCTTCCCATAGCTTTGTATCAGTATCTTTTGCGATTCGACATCATGTTATATCTGAATCGTTGCCTAGGACTTGCAAGATTACGACCGGGGGTGGCATTATCCTCGTTCGTGATATTTGCAAGGGACGGAGAGTAGTTTTGGGAGGCCGAGAGTTGGATGTGTGCTTGCTCGTAATGCCACTACCGAACTACGATATTGTACTCGGTATGGATTGGTTAAGCATGCACCATGCCAGCATAGATTGCCGCGGGGGTAGAGTTCTGTTCAGAGCGCCAGGAGAGCCAGAGTTTGTATATTTCCGACGGCAGGCAGAGCAGACTTGCGGAGTTTTCTGTGGAGCTTCGGTCGAGGAGCAGCCAGCTCCACATCCATTGATTGCTGAGTTCATGGACGTGTTTCCAGAGGAATTGCCTGGGCTTCCACCAGACAGAGACGTTGAGTTCTCGATAGACTTGGTTCCAGGTGCGAAACCCATTTCTCAGCATGTCTATCGAGTGAACAATAGCGAGCTGGTGGAATTGAAGAAACAGGTGGATGAGTTACAGGACAAAGGCTTCATCCGCTCTAGTTCTTCACCTTGGGGTGCACCGGTACTCTTTGTACCAAAGAAGGATGGGTCGGTACGTATGTGTATCGACTACAGGGCACTCAACAGTCTGACGATCAAGAACAGATATCCACTGCCGCGGATCGATGATCTCTTCGATCAGTTGAGCGGAGCTCGAGTATTCTCGAAGATTGATCTGAGGTCAGGCTACCATCAGGTAAAGGTGAAGAGGGAGGACATCCCGAAGACGGTGTTCAGGACGCGGTACGGCCAGTTCGAGTTTATGGTGATGCCGTTTGGGTTGACGAATGCTCCGGCGGTGTTCATGAACTTGATGAACAAGGTGTTCCACCAGTACTTAGATAAGTTCATGGTGGTGTTCATCGACGACATCCTGGTGTACTCGAAGACCGAGGAGGAGTACGAGGAGCACTTGAGAGTGGTCCTGGAGACTCTCAGACAGGAGCAGCTTTACGGCAAGCTCTCGAAGTGCGAGTTCTTCCTTGATAGAGTTGACTTCCTGGGTCATGTAGTGACTGGAGATGGGATCTCAGTCGACCCGAGGAAGATATCAGCAGTTGAGGCTTGGGCAGCGCCGACGTCAGTAGCAGAGATCAGGAGCTTTCTGGGATTGGCAGGCTACTACAGGAGGTTCGTCCAGGATTTCTCCCGGGTTGCAGAGCCGTTGTCTAGGCTTACCCGGAAGGACGCAGAGTTTCTCTGGTCAGAGGAGTGTCAGGCCACTTTCGATGAGTTGAAGAAGCGGTTGACGACAGCCCTGATTCTGACATTACCATCAGGATCAGGCGGGTTCACTATCTACAGTGACGCCTCGGGGAAGGGTTTGGGTTGTGTCTTGCAGCAGCATGGGAAGGTGATTGCCTATGCTTCCAGGCAGTTACGGCCCCATGAGAAGAACTACCCTACCCATGATTTAGAGTTGGCGCAGTTATCTTTTCTCTGAAGCTGTGGAAACACTATTTGTATGGAGAGCGTGTGGAGATATTTACAGACCACAAGAGCTTGAAATATGTGTTTACGCAGAAGGAGCTGAACATGAGGCAGCGCAGGTGGCTGGAGCTGATGAAGGACTTTGATATTCTTCTGCAGTATCACCCAGGGAAGGCCAACGTAGTTGCTGATGCGTTGAGCAGATATCCGACAGCTATGTGCTTGACGATGGATCGTCACTTGTTAGCGGACTTGGAGAGCCTTGGGATCGAGGTGATTGTGTCGGGAGTGCAGATACAGATGTTAGGCCTCCAGATTCAGTCGGACTTGATTGATAGGATCAAGTCGGCTCAGTTCGATGACGTTTCTCTACGATGCATCAGGGAGCAGGTCAGACATGGATTTGCGGACGATGAGTTCACTCTTGCAGGGGATGGCGCATTGAGGCACGGTTCCAGACTGTGTGTGCCCAGTAGAGACTTTCGGGAGCAGGTTATGCAGGAGGCCCACCGTTCTCAGTACTCGATACATCCGGGAGCCAACAAGATGTATAGGGATCTGAGAGAGCATGTATGGTGGAGTGGGATGAAGCACGAGGTAGCACACTTCGTAGCCAGGTGTTTGATCTGCCAGCAGGTCAAGGCAGAGAGGCAGAGGCCAGGAGGACTGTTGCAGCCATTGCCCATTCCGGAGTGGAAGTGGGAGCACATCACGATGGACTTTGTTTCGGGATTGCCACGTACTCCAGGAGGGAAGGATGCGATTTGGGTCATCGTCGACAGGTTGACCAAATCGGCCCACTTTTTGCCATTCAAAGTGGGTTTGTCTACCGAGAAGCTATCAGAGATGTATATGAGGCAGATAGTCAGGCTTCATGGGATTCCAGTGAGCATTGTATCAGACCGGGACAGCCGTTTCACTTCACATTTCTGGAGGAGCTTGCATATTAGCTTGGGCACTCAGCTCAAGTTTAGTACCGCATACCACCCGCAGACAGACGGACAGTCAGAGCGGACCATTCAGACACTGGAGGACATGTTGCGGACTTGTGTCCTGGACTTTGGAGGATCTTGGGAGAGTCACCTGCACTTAGTAGAGTTTGCATATAACAACAACTTTCAGGCCAGCATCGAGATGTCCCCTTTTGAGGCACTGTACGGGCGTAGATGTTGTACACCCTTGTCTTGGGACGATGTTGGGGAGCGAGTTTTATTGGGGCCTGAGATGGTTGTAGATGCAGCAGAGAAGGTGAAGCTTATCAGAGATCGGCTTCGCGTGGCGCAGGACAGACATCGGCATTGGGCCGACAGCCACCGCAGACCTTTGGAGTTTGATGTAAAGTTTAGAGATAGGATTAGAATTAGGTTGTCTTGTTGTGTTTTGTTAATCATGTTTGTTTATCATAATTAAATTGAGACCTTGTTTGTGATTAGGTCGGAGACCAGGTATTCTTGAGGATATCTCCGACACGTGGCACGATACGTTTTGGTGGAGGTGGGAAGCTTAGCCCGCGTTTCATCGGCCCTTTCATTATCAGCGGGAGAGTCGGTGACGTGTCTTACATGCTAGACTTACCACCAACATTGGTTGGAGTCCACAACGTATTTCACGTGTCGCAGTTGAGACGGTACGTGTCAGATCCTAGCCATGTACTTGATCATTCCGAGATCGAGGTGGGTCCTACTCTTCGTTATCCAGAACAGCCTGTTGAGATTCTGGATCGACGGGAGAAGGCATTGAGGAACCAGACGATACCATTGGTTCGTGTCGCATGGAGGCATCATTCTTCAGGAGAGTCCACCTGGGAACGGGAGGATGAGATGCGCGAGCGATACCCTTATCTATTTGTACCTTGAGGTATGATTTCTATCCTTCTCATTTGTTTCAGTTTCGTCTTTAAATTTCGAGGACGAAATTATTGTTAGGAGGGTAGACTTGTAACACCCTGTTTTCTAAAATTAGGGATTTTTGAAAAATTATTATTTTTATTAATTATTAAGTGTGTTTAGGGCATGATATGATTTATGGTGATTTCTAGTGTGCTTAGAACCATTTCCTAAGTCATGCTAAGTCATGACTTATGACTTGTGATTTTGTTAGTATAACTTAGTGTAAATTCTAGTTTTCTCTAACCTAGAAGTTGCCATGAACATGAGAGCTTAGCCATAGGCTTAGAACATCAAATTAGTAATTTTTGGCCAAAAGGGTATTTTGGTAATTTACTAAACTTTATTTGAGATTATGTGATTTTATTATTATTTAATCATGGTTAAAGTCCCATGATTAGTCCCTAACCTATCCTACCCTAAACTAGAGGTTAGCCACTAACCTAGAAGCATTAGGATGAAGTTTTGGTCATGGGATAAAGTGGTTAAATATCTAGATATTAACTTTATTGATATTTTGCACAAAACACTCCAAATATCTAAACCCTTTACCAAAGTCCAAGCCTTAGCCATGAAGGAAGGGGCAAGGACACCCCCCATGCCATGGCCGGCCAAGGACCCCCCTTGGCAGCCTACACATTCTATTTAACCCCTTGAATTAATTCATGAATAAATTACATGAAATTAATTCCTAGAAAATCCCTTTTCCTTCAACCCTTCATAACTTGAGCAATATTGATCCAAATTCACTCTAGTTTCTTGCATTGGGACCCTACAACATCTAGGGAGCTAAGGGAGGCTAGCAATCAAGGATTTGAAAGCATTGGACATCATCAAGTGGAAGAGCACACACCCCCATTTTCATTGATTTTCCTTGGATTTGCACAATAGGTAATTTCCCTCAAACTTAGTTAAAACCCTGTTTTTTTTCTTCATAAATGCATTCATGTAGGACTACCATAACTGTGGGTAAAGTTTGGTGGGATTTAGAAGTGGTTTGGTGTCCGTATCGGACACGTATCCTAAGCTAGAAACCCTTGTTTGGTGAAATGCCACAATGGACTTGTTTTTGTGTTTTTGTAAAACAAATTACACAAACTTGTAGCCCTAGACTTGCTGATCACTAAACACGTGGACTGAGCACATTTTCGTGCTGTGTTTGTGTCCAAATTGGACACGAACCGACCGCATGAGCCCATCGTGCATGCCCTGCTACCCGACACCTCGTGTGCACTACACAGGCCACTAGGACACGTAAGATTTGACACATACAAGGGGGCAATGTCTGCGAACATGCCCCCAAAGTCTCGTGTCGCTTCGTGTCGTGTCGAGTGAGAAAACTCACTCGCACTGGACACGCGCTGTCAGCGCACACGCGCGCGGGCACGACTTTGAGCGTGTCGTGTCGCATGGACACGACACTAGAGTGTCTCGTAGTGACACGGGCATGAAGCCCTACACGTGGCGTACACGTGGACACGAGCACGTGGTGTGTCGTATCCTGTGTCGCGAGTACGACGCGTGTAACCGCGTGCACGACGCTGTCGTAACACGCGTGTATCAGTCGTGTTTTCACGACTGATACGGTGTTCGTTCTGTGTCCACGAGTGTCGTGGACACGTGTCAGGGTATGGAACGTGTAGCCCTACGTGTGGGCTACATGTATGCACGACCACGAGACGTGTCGTGTCTTGTGGTGTGTCCACGAGCTCCTGGAACGCGTGCACGACACTGTTATTGTGTGCGCGTATCAGAAGCTTACCCGAGTGTTTGTTTTGCGTGTTTGGACACGTGAAACTGTGTCGTGGTGTCGTATCAGGAACCTAGGACACTAGTTTATCTATGGGGCATTAGTTACCAACCGTTTGATATGAGCCATAGCTCGGTTTAGTATGGATAATTTGAATTACCTAGTTTCGAGCAACTGTGCACAGGTTTCCTGTTTTGGGATTTTTCCCAGATTTTGAATATGGATTTCAAACCCGATTTTAGTATGATTAATCCATTGTGAGAGTGTATTTTAGTGTGTATATGTGTAGTATATATGTATATGTGAGTGTGGGTCAATTTTGGGAGTATTTGGTTGGGTATTTGTGGAGTTATGTATATATATACATATGTATGTATATATGTTATTGTGTGTGTGTGTTAGGGTCTGGAACTTGGTTTCCAGAAATCTGGGAACCATTTTCCCCCTTCACTGTCCTGTGTTCACTCCCTCTCTCTCACTGTCCTTCACTCACTCTCTCATTCAGTCTCTCTCTTTCATTTCCTTTCCCTCTATATATATATGTAATATATATAGTTGTATATATATATATATATAAATGTATATATATATATATAAAGGATATATATGTTTGTATTAGGTCTCATTAGGTCACATATAGTGTGTTATGTGTATGAGGGTTTTGTATTATATATAGTACTTATATATTGGTATTGGGTAGTATGTAGATATATATATATATATGTATATCTTCTAGTTATAGGTTTATATGAAAACCCCATGACTAGCCTATGGCCAAGATCACTAGCCTATGGCTTGGGGCTAGCCCTAATGGCCCAAAACCCTACTTGTTGACCCTTGTTGACTAAGGGTTGACCAAAGTCAACCTTAGGTCAAAGTTGACCTAGTTAACCTAGAAATGACTAGGAATGACCTAAAACAACTAGTTTGATTAGTTTGACTAAAACCCTAACTAGTTGACTAGTGTTGACCTAACTTTGACTAGTTTGACCAAAGTTGACCAAGAGTTGACTTTGATCAGTTTGATCTAGAATCATGTAGTATGCATAGTAGACATCATTTTTACTATTTAGAACACATTGTGACTTGTGTTGCTCTGATCAGGAGCCAGACATCTCTTCTCAGACAGTATATTCTCTACAGACATTCATACAGCAGGCGAGTACATTCTCTGACCGTTTCATACTTGTTCAGGCTTTACTTCTCGCTCTAGATTACTTTACTTGTTGCTGTCACATTGGTAACACGGATTGGTACTATATGGATCTTTACATGAGATATTATCCCTCTCGGGAGCATCGGGTACTTCATGTTATGTGTGTTTCACTATCATCATGTACTCCTATGCTTCCATCATTCATGTGCACTCATGTGATCATGTACTCTCATGTTTACTGAGCCCTCATGTATACTATCATGTGCACCCTTTCATGGGCCCCATGTGATATCATGTATAATAACGTAACTTGTATAGATCCTTGTGTATTGATTGGGGAAACGGGGAGTAGAAGTGGACATGTGAATAATTCCAAAGTAGTGTAATCATGTGCAAACTCAGTAGGTAATCATGTATAAATTCTAGCCATTCACATGCCTATCTTGTGCTCTACATCACTAGTCACTTACAGTTCTCTATATACAGTAGATATTTCATTACAACTATCTCTTTTACAGCGTATATTTCCTTTCAGCAGTTTATGTATCTTACTCTATTGCCTGTATCGTATTTCCTAACCTGATATGAACTGCGTGAGATGTATTGTGCTCGTTCCTGTCCTGATTGGACCTGTTGAAAATATTACAGAGGATGAGGACGAGGTATGGGTGACTACTTATTATGGAGCATGACTAGATGACACTTGTATTGAGGACCCTCAGCAGGATCCACCTGCAGCTGAGGATGTTGTTCCAGTAGTCTAGACCAGTTTAGTCTAGGCAGTCTTTTCTATATTTACTTTTTGTCTCACATTCTGAGTTGTATTTTGAGATGTGGAGATGTATAGACTCTTAGACTTATTGTATTATGAGTTGACATTCTGGATGTTATGTATCCTAGACACTTAGACTTATTTCATCTATGCTATGGTTCTCTTTGAGTTACTATCTATCTTCTGTCTTTCATTTTTCTACCTTAGATGTGATTGAGACTATATGTTGTGATGTTACCTCCACTCAGAGAGTATAAACTGTACATGTACCTTATATTTTTAGATGATTGACCTAGGACAGCGTTCTACCGCCGACACTGCGGCGTAGGCTGGACGTACCCACTTCTCGTGCCCTTACTCTAGGGTGCGGGTCGTGACAGGCTCCTAGTCGTTATGATAATTATGAACATGACATTGTTAATTTTTTGTCTTATTCTAACATTTCTCTGAATTATCGAGCCTTCATTGCATCGTTAGACTCTACTTCTTTGCCTAAGTGTTGGCAGAAAGCAAAGAAAGATCCAAGGTGGAAAGCTGCAATGATGAAAGAACTTGGGACACTCGAGAAAAATAAGACATGGGAGCTGGTTCTATTACCCAAAGGAAAAAAACTGTGGAATGCAATGGGGTGTACACAGTGAAGGAGACGGCAGAAGGAAAATTAGAGCGGTACAAGGTGAGGTTGGTTGCAAAAGGATACACACAATCATATGGCATTGACTATGATGAGACGTTTGCCCCAGTAGCGAAAATGAGCACGTTAAGAACTCTGGTCTCCATTGCAGCAAACTATGAGTAAAAACTATACCAGTTATATGTGAATAATGTCTTTCTCTACGGGGACCTGCAAGAAGAAGTGTACATCGAGCTCTCGCCAGGATGCTACGCGACAGAATCAGACGGAGGGACGTCACGTGAAAAAATGTATAAACTAAAGAAGTCACTATACGGGCTCAAGCAATCTCCTCAAGCCTAGTTCGACAGATTCAGAAAAGTTGTTACTGGCATGGGATACCATCAAACAAATGCAGATAATACAGTCTTTCTTCAGCATGCAAGAGGCCACATTACTATACTTGTTGTATATATGGATGATATAGTAATCACAGGTGATGATGATGTCGAGATCACTAAGCTGAAATCAAAACTCGTGAAGGAGTTTGAGGTGAAGGATTTATGAGCGATGAGGTACTTTCTGGGTATCGCGGTGTGTGACGGTGAACAAGGAATTGTTCTCTCACAAAGAAAATATGCACTAGATCTGCTAAAGGAGACATGAATGCTGTGATGCAAAGCAGCAGTCACTCCAATTGACCAAAAGTACAAGTTGGGAGCAGAAACATGAGAGCCAGTTGATCGTGAAAGGTATTAAAGACTTGTAGGGAGATTGATTTATCTGGGGCACACTCGCCCTGATATCTCATTTGCGGTGAGTATAGTGAGTCGCTACATGCATGATCCAAGAACGGATCATATGGAAGCAGTGTTTCACATCTTGATATATCTGAAAGGGACGCCGGAAAAAGGGTTATGGTTCAAGAAAAATGGACGCATAGAAGTAGAGGGATACTGCGATGCAGACTGGACGAGTTGCATAGACGACAGAAGGTCTACCACGGGGTACTGTGTCTTTGAAGGAGGAAACCCGGTCTCATGGAGAAGCAAGAAACAGTCAGTGGTAGCACGGTCGTCAGCTGAAGCAGAATACAGAGCAATGGCTCTGGGAGTGTCAGAGTTACTGTGGGTGAAAACACTGTTGACAGAGTTGAAGCTGGATAAGGGAGCACTACATCTTCTGAGCGATAGTCAAGCTGCAATAAGTATAGCCAACAATCCAGTTCAGCACGACAGAACGAAGCACATCGAGATCGATCGATTCTTCATCAAGGAGAAGCTGGAACAAGGGATACTGAAGATTGATCATGTTCGCTCAGAAGAACAAGTTGCAGACTGTCTAACTAAAGGTCTTAGTTCATTTAGTTTGTCAAAGCTATGTAACAAGATAGGGATGATTAATATCTATCGTCTATCTTGAGGGGGAGTGTTGAGAACTAATAACTTTAGTCCCACATTAGAATATGTAGTATGAAGAGGAGTTGGAACCTCTATAAGTAGCAAGTAGTAGTCCATCAATAAAATTATTCCATTATTTATTTCTACAGATTCAAGCATAAATAATAATAAAAATTGTTGCCAAACCAATCTTCGCGCAGTGGGATGATCACACATTCGAAGACGACGAACAAAATTTGGTTGAAGCGTTTTCCTTGGCTACATTGCATCCTCCCTTCGTAGCTTATGAACATCGTGGTGACTCCAAGGATGGTAGGGTTTGGTAGATTTTGAAAATTACACAACTGATGAACATTTTTACTATTTGAAGATAATATCACAACAAATATCTTGCACCATAATTAGATGTACATGACACACATTGGGAAATGACATTTTTGGACCAAATTTCCTAGTTTATCCTTAGGTACTGTTTGGGAAGGGTGGAAAATGGGAGGAAGGAAAAAGTTGAGGGGAAAGTGAGAGGAAAATTTTAAATGATGGTGTTTGGAAAGGGGGAGAGAACATCGGGGAGGAAAATTTGAGAAAAAAAAGTAGGTGGGTCCCACCAAAAAATTTTCCTCCCAAATGTGGGAGGAAAATGGAGAGAGATGAGAGGAATTTGAGTAAATTTATCCCACCACCCCTCAAAAAGTTAATATTAAATTATCATTTGAGAATACCAAGGAGGAAATAGTAATTATACCTATATCCATAAACAAAAAAAAAAATTATTTTTAAACTTTTTCTCTTCCTCCCCACAAACAAAGGAAGGAAAAATTAATTTTACTTTCATTTTACTCTCCTTCATTTTTTTTCTCCCTCAAATTTTCCTCTCCCTTCCCACAAATGTTTCCAAACACAGTGTAAGAGAATGGATTTGATCTTCTACTTGAATGATTTGAAGAGGAGTGCAATGTAACATTTAATGAGTGTCAGTATAACCGCACCCATAACTTATGCAACTAATTAAGTTTTATGGATTTTTGTACAATCAAGTTTATGTATAGACGCTCATCATGTACTTATAGAGAAGCACATGACAAGCAAGCCGTAGATCCCGGACTACGATCGGACTAGAACGACACACATAGAGCCCAAACTTTTAGACAAATTTCTGAGCTGTTAGTATACTGGACATTATACCGTCCAGTACACCGTTTGGATGAGTTTTTGCCAAATCAGCTTTCTTTATGACTGTTTGATCTTGATCGAATGGTAATAATTTATTTCCAAGGGTTATATAAGAAAAATTTCTCTTATTTCTCATTTATTAAGCCAAACACACAATTTTCATGCACTGGACCCCTCTCTCATTTCTCTCGACATATAAATAACTAATATCTGCTTATTAAAAATTTATCCGGATCTAATTTTGTACCACGCCCGGCCCAAGTTTCACCTCGTGAGCGGATTAGGGTGCGGACTATTAAAGATGATCCGGGTCTGATCTGGGGCTGAAAATTGAACGAACGAGCTCGAACAAAAAGTATTCAAGCTTGGTTTGACTTAACTATCAAACGAGTTTGATTCGAGCCGAGCTTGGACCGAGCAGAACACGAGCCGAATGCGAACGGTTTGAATCGTTTTATAGTCCTAGTAGTGAGTATTTATATGACATGTTGTATAGACTATCACACTGTTTCTCTCAAGTTTTAAAGACCTTTTATTGAATTACTTATAATTTTTACATCATAAATTTACCATCATATAAAGAACAAAAAAATGAGTAAAATTTCTAAGACAAAATGTATTTCTATCTATTAAAAAAGACATAACATATAAAAAAAGTCATAATATAAGAAACCGAGCCGAGCTCAAGCCTGTTTACGAACAAGATCGAGTCGAACAATCTATGGTCGAATTCGGTATCGCTTAGTCCACGAGCGAACTTAAATCGAACTTGGACCGAGCCGAATAAGAACCGAATGCAAACAGTTTGACTCGTTTTACAGTCATAATCTGAACCCGAACTTTATCCGGATAGCATCCGTGTTTGGATCCGTAGGACTAACGGGTCCCCAGTCGAGATGGGCCCCACAAACGCATTGCTGAGTGCTGACTGCTGCAACCAACCACATTAAAAATCACACCACTTTTGTCCATAGTAGACCAACATATACTACTTGATGTCAAGCAAATGTCCTCACCCCCCACGCCTCCCCACCCCATCCCTCACCCACCAACTTAAAAACGCTCCTCTCCCTCCGATCCGAAATTGACGCCCCAAAATAATCAAATCGAAAATTCCCCCAAAAAAAAAGAAACGAAAAAAAGGGGAAAAAAAAAAAACAAGAGACGAAACCCTAACCCTAAACGCTAACCCTAGGGCCAGTATCGCCGCCGCTCCGATCCCTAGGGTTAGGGTTTCTGGCCATGGGAGGAGGAGGAGGAAGAAGATGACGAAGACGACCGCCGCCGCCACGGATCTCCCCTCGCAGGCCCTCAAGTGCCTCTCCGATCGGTCCCCGTACGACTCCGACGAGCTCCTCGCCCGCGCCGTCACGACTCTTCCGGCCGGGGTCGCGGTCCACCTCGCGAAGCACTCCGATGGCCGGAGGAAGTACAAGAAGTCGTCGACGGCGTCACACGGGGATCCCATCTCCCCGAAGCCGTCGGCTCCGTCCAGCATATGGCCGGCCATGGAGGTCTTCTTCCGGCCGCTCACCGTCGGCGATGTCGAGGGCCTGTTTCCGAAGCTCTCCCACAACGATCCGGCGTTCTTGATCCCGAAGATCAGGAGCGATGCCGAAGGGAAGGTCGAAGTCGAAGAGGAGAAGGAAGAGGAGAAGGAGGAGGAGGAGAAGGGGGAGGTTCTTGAGATAGAGAGTGGAGAAGTGGAGGAAAAAGAAGAAGAGGTTCAAGAAAAAGTGGAGAAAATAGAAGAGGAGGAGGATGATGGTTTGTCAACGAATTGGCTCTTAGGTTCGAAACATAGAGTGAGTCTCACTACGCAGCGGCCGACGAAGAAGAGAAAATTGTTGGGCGGCAACGCCGGCTTAGACCAGCTATTGATTCTACCACATTCGCCGGAGTCGTCTTCTTTGCCTCAATGTGATATCTGCTGCTTAGGGGAGAGCACGTCAAAGTCGAACCGGCTCGTTTCTTGTAGCTCTTGTAGTGTTACAGTTCACAGGAAGTGTTACGGGTCACATGGAATTACCGAGGACTCTCAGTTGTGTGCATGGTGTAACAAGGAAGGGGAGGATACTGGGCCTGAGTCAAAGCCTTGCTTGCTGTGTCCGAGGCCTGGCGGTGCTCTCAAGCCAATAAGTAGGAAATCGGGAAGCGGAGAGAAGAAGTTTGCACATTTGTTTTGTGCTCTGTGGGCGCCGGAGGTGTATGTGGAGGACACCAGGGAGATGGAGCCTATTATGAATGTTGAAGGAGTACTGGACACACGGTGGAAGCTAGTTTGTAATGTGTGTAAAGTGAAACAAGGTGTATGTGTTCGATGTAGCTTCGGTAAGTTCTTTCATATGCAGATTATGTATTCTAATGCTATCATATATATCTGATTGATATGGCTGCAAATTGTCCTCTCATGTTAAGATATATTTTTTCTCTACGTTGATTATGATTACCGAGTTTCTCATATATGTGAGATAGATTGGCAGTACGTTGTTCTTCTGAATTGTGCAGACATTCTTTGCAAAGCTTGATCATTTGGACCATGTGTACCTTGCTCAATTGAAGTACTTTCTCAACCAATACTCTCTCTCTCTCTCTCTCTATATATATATATATATATGTGTGTGTGTCTGTCTTTGCCTTTGGTCCAAGGTTCCTTCATGACTCGTGCTATTCGCTTTCCTCCATCAAACATAGGGCTAGGTTGGTTCCCGTTTCAAAATGGCGTGTTTGCTCTCTTTGTCATTCAGAAATGGCAAAAACAACAAGTGCCAAACACTCTAGGTGGCACCAGTGGTGTTTACCTTTTAAAATGGAGCGTTTGCCATTTCAAATGGGGGAACCAAAGTATCCCCTAAGTCCCACATACTTTCTGGAATTTTACTTGAATTACATTTTCTTTTGACATTTGTGCAAACTGATTATTGTAATTTTGCATGTATTAGTGGATACAAATATCTGAATCCATTATGTTTGCTTTATATGGTACACAATCTTCATATTGTGCTAGAGGCAATGCAAAGGGTTGGATTATTTTTAAAAAAAATAATTCTACCAGCAAGCATTTGGACATGCAACTATTCTATACATTTTGGTTGGTGTAGACAATATTTGCTATCTCATGGCTTATCTTAGTGCGGATCGTTGTATTACGAGTAGTCTATTTTTTCACACCATATTATTCCTTGAAAACCTTTCACTTACTACAAGCTTTTGAATGGTATGGTTTCCCATGCCCCTGTGCTGTAAGCCTGCATGTTTTTGTTGATGTGCTGTTCTAGGATAGTTGAATAATAGGTGCGCTTCTTATCAACGAGATGCCTATCTAGTATTTACCAATTTTTGAGAATATCATGAAGATTAGATAGTCCCATACTACATTGAGGAACTTGTGTAAGGGTCTTGATTAAGCTATTTGTACCAGTGCTCACCTCACTAGCTTATGGTAGACTTAGCTGCTTTGTCTTTGAATGCTCATCATTTTGTGATTGCAGCCATGTGCTGTTATGTCAACCTTCTTCTTATTGTTAATTTCAGTTACTCAGCCAAGATGATTAGGATTAGGGCTCGCAATTCTATATGTTAATTTTCAATTTTCAAATTGACTACATTAGTTTTTTAACAGTTTTTAGGTATTCAGCATCATATTAGTATGGTGTAATATGTTAGTGAGAAACTATGAGTTCTACTTGAAGCAAAATGTATAATGAGATAATGAGTAAGAATTGGTAAACGTTGACAGTTAATAGTTTTGGTTTAGCTAAAACAATATTTTTCTAGAGTAAGAATTATAAACTCGTGGGAAGTACGTCAGATTATTGTTCAATGAAATGGTAAACAATTAGCTTAGGTTTTTTTGGTCGCTGGTTTTGTGTTGGTTTATAAAGAGGTAGAACTGGTGGTATAAGGCAATTTTTTGTTATATTGAAGATTTTGATGTTAATCGTGGCAATATTTCTTTCTTCATCTTCTTAAGGTGTAATTTTCCCTTTTGTATACTCCCTTTCATGCAAAAAGATAAAATAATGTAAGTGGACATTAGTAGTGCCTCCACGCTCAATTGGTTCAAGAGTCAAATGATAGGTACATGGTCCAATTAAGCATGCAAAGTTAAAATGAGTTTTCGAGAGAGTGAAGGAAGAGAAGTGTGCTTTTCAAATTGGGAGAAAACATAGAGGCAAAAGAGACTTAGTAAGTTCTATCGTCAAATGTTTTAGACATGCATTTTAAAGGTGATTTCTTTAGTTTATATTGGCACTGTGTTGCTATTTTTACTAGGTTTTGTACTCTTTTAGTATGGATCCTTTTATGTTTAAGTTTTTTTTTTTTAAATTTCAATTTTATACATTAGGGAGGAGCGTCCTTGTTGCAGTGGGAATACCATGGTAGTTAAAGGCGCACCTCGGGCGCCTCGCAGCAAGGCACACCAACTACGCTTCACATCTCATTAGGCGACATGTCTTTCAGCAAGGTGCAACCAAGAAAAGGCGTGCATTAATTTTTTTTTTTTACAAAAACATTGAGGCATGAAGATAGCCCTTACCTTATACAAGTGAGAGGGAGATAGCCCTTGCCTTGCTAAAGTTGGCTATAGTTGAATTGAAAAAACTAAAATTTACTACAAGAGTAGTAGGGAGAGTATAAATTCTTGTTAGTTCTCTTTAGTGCTGTTGCTGCTCTGCTAGTTCACTTGGTTATGCTTTAACATATTTTTGTTGGTTTTAATATGTTATTTGGTTTTATTTCTTACATTACTAATTTATTTGTTTATTTATGCATATTTTTATTATTTTTTATTTTTGTGTCTCGTTTCTCTCGGACATGCGCCTTAAGTGCGCCTTGCGCCTCGACGATATGGATCCTTTGCGCCTCGAGTGCATGGTGCGCCTTTGACTATCTTGGAGAATATATCCAAGCTTCTTCCATTCAGGCCGTCTATGGCGCATAAGAAAGCTCTATAAGATAATTAATATATTTTTATGACTTTTGTTGGAACGTCATTAACCCTCAAGTTGGTGCCTAATTCCACTTCCTAGCAAGGAAGCTATGATCTTCAGAGGGCCATGCCACAAAACCCAGATGACTAATTGACACGTAGACCTACATTTGGTGGCATGAGATTTTCTATCGTCTTCATAAATGTCCATAAAATCTTGATGCCTTCTTAAGATGGATGAAACCTAATTTGGACGGGATCTCACCCCTAAAAGAGTTGAACATTGTTGTTATATTCACTTAGATTAATTTTACCTCTGGGCAGCGGATGAATAATCATGTACTACCCCCTTTTTTTTACTTCCTTAGGAAAGTTATTTAAAAAATATTGGCAGAGCTTATTCTCTTCCACCTTCAAGAATAAATTTTCATTTTCGTTCGGACGCGCGCCTTGCGCCTTTGACTATCTTGTAGAATATATCCAAGCTTCTCCCATTAAGGTCGTCTATGGAGCATAAGAAAGCTTTATAAAAATAATTAATATAGTTTTTATGACCGTTGTTGGAACGTCATTAACCGTCAAGTTGGTGCTGAAATCCACTTCCTAGTCTGAAAGCTATGATCATTAGAGGGTCATGCCATAAAATCCAGATGACTAATTGACGTAGGTAGACCTACATTTGGCAGCGTGAGATTTTTTATCCTCTTCATAAATGTCCATAAAATCTTGATGCCTTCTTAACATGGATGAAACCTAATTTGGATGGGATCTCACCCCTGAAAGAGTTGAACATTGCGGTTATATTCACTTAGATTAATTTTACCTCTGGGCCGGGGATGAATAATCAAGTACTGCCCCCCTTTTATTACTTCCCTAGGAAACTTATTAAAAAAAATATTGGCAGAGCTTATTCTCTTTCACCTTCAAGAATAAATTTCCATTGACTGTCATCCTTCATTTTGAATTACCTAATCCAGTTCATCTTATAAGGATTCCTCATATACTTATAGTTTCAAGTTCCAGATCAAGTTGGACATTTTGATTTTCACATTTTTGGCATTTTCCCATGAAAAGCCTTTCCACCTCCAGTTTACTAATGGTCATTATGTACTTTGGAATTTAGGTCCCATATTTTATGTTTCTAACAATTTAGGGCTCAGATCGGGATCAGAGTTTCTCTCTCTATATGAACCCTATTTTAAAGGAAATAACCCTAAGTTTAACTGTTTTGGCAAATCAATCTGTGATTTCATTTGGATATGAATCTCCAATTTACTAAATTTAAATACAAATGATCATCATCTTTCTAAACAGATATCCACTGCCTAATAGTTGACAAATCAGTGGTCATAGCATCAAAGGTTGGATATTAGAGAAAAGTTCATTTCTTTTGCTAAACTGTACTATTCCATCCTTATTGAGGGTCGTTTATGGTGAATGCGTAGAACTTGAAGTCTTGCTGAACATGCTTAAAATTTTCTTTTTGAATGTGGTCTTGCTTTCGAGAATCCATTCACGGGACCCAAGAAGTGAAGGATGAAGTGATAGCAAAGTAGTTGGGAAGATACTTTCAGGGTAGGAGAAGGGTGAATACTGAATACACAGATTAAACACGGGGAATATCACTTTCGAAGAGGTTCCAGCCATGAACTTTGCATATCATGCATTGTCTAACAAAACCTGGCCTTATAAATGTCTCAAACCAAATCTTGTTCTTAGAGTCCTGGTTGAGGGTGGAATTTCTTATTAGTCAAATTCTCGAAGGAAATAGGGGTATCTTGGGGCTGGGATGCTCAAAACATGGGTAAAGTGCATTTAAACCCTCCTTAGATGCACGAAAATGCAAATAAAGACTCGCTGATCCGAAAAACCCAACTAGATACGAAAATGCTCAAATCACCCCCTCCGCTAACTTTTCCGTTTACGGGTGTTAAAATGGGGTTGTTTTGACCATTTTACCCCTGGGCTATCTAATATTAACTTGTTAAAAACGGTTAGTTCTAAAATTATTTTGTTAAAAACGGTTACGCAAAAATACTTGTTAAAAAGTGGATAAATATTAACAAAGGGAAAATGGTCTTTGCTAGTAAAATTATTTATTAAAATTATTTTAATTAGTATTAACTTGTTAAAAACGGTTAGTTTCGTCAAAAAAATGGATAAATATTATTTAAAATTATTTTGTCATAAATTATTTTTTATTTAACAAATATATAAATATTTTTGGGAAAAATAAAACTGATAAATAAAAAAAAAATCAATTCTTAAAAAATAGAAATGATGAAAAACTGGAAAAAAAAAACCAAATAAAAAACAAAAAATACTATTAAAATATGGAAAAAATAAAAAATAGACAAAATATTCCAAAAAACCAAAAAATGAGGATAAATCTTAAACAATGAAAAAAGACAAAAACAAAAACTATACAAATTTGAAAATAAAAGTCACTCTTAAAAAACTGAAATTGTAAATCTTGGTACAAATTTATTTTCATCACATGTATTACTTAAACAAATAACTTAAATATTACTAAACGTGTCAAAAATCCAAAAATAAATTGCAAAACATGTATGTCGAAGCATGGTCCGGGTTCAGTGGCTGCCACCGCCTTTGTCGATTATCTACGAATAGGCTTCCATAATTTCTATTTGGACGTCTTGAAAAAAAAAGGAATAAGTAAAAAAAGCTTCAAACATTAAATGAGAGCAAATAAGTAAAAAAAAAAAAAGAAGATAATATAAAAAAAAATTGCAGTTGGATTTGAGATCTGTAGGTAAGAAAAAGTTTCAATATATTAAATGAGAGCAAATAAGTAAAAAAAAAAAAGAAATATAAAAAAATATATTATTTTTCCTTCCAACCAACCGGTCAAAAAATAGAAAATATAAAGTTTAGGTTTTATGTTTCAAACAAACATTGTCTTATACATAGAGAATGAAAGAGAGCCAACAGCCAAATGTAAGCATTAGGGGTATTTTGGGAAGTGCACTTTTTTTTTTAATCCAAAAAATGGCCTCTAACGGCTGTTCTAACGTCAATTTGACGGAAAGGGGTATTCTGCGCAAAACAGGTTTGCGGGAGGTGCAAACTGCTTTAAGTTTTCTAAAAGGTCTTATTTTGCGAACGAGGCAACTCTAAGGAGGGTTTAAATGCACTTTACCCCTCAAAACATGCTACTCAGTTTTGCTCAATATTAAAATGCTCTGTGAAGGGGAACAAAACAATATTACCATGATTACCATGGTCACATCAAACTAACCCCAGAAGTATCCTATGCGGTTCCCCTATGCAGGTCGATTCTAACCTAATAAGCAGTCCTCTAAATTGATTTCATAGTCGATTAGCATAAGTCAAAGTCAACGGTGAATAATTGTGGATATACCCCACTTTTAGGCCCCAAAAAAAGGAATTTAATATATGCTGCTGGAAAAGAGATCAATTTTGTATATGTGTAACTATGTATAGTTTTGAACTTCAAAATTTTCTTTTATTTTAGTGAATTATTCATGCAGTCTACCCAAGAATAGTTCTAGCAATGAATGTATCTAATTTCTAACTTTAGTCACACCTATGATCAGCTTTAGGCATCTAGCTGTTTATAAGAATCTATGTAATTATTAATCACTTCCTTTAGACAATGACAGCTAGAAATTGTTATTGTCCTAAAGGCAGTTCTTGTTCTCAAAAGGAAATTATCATCAGGAAACTGGAGATGAAATACTACCTGTGCCAACTGGGAAGTGTTAAAAGTGTTTGCTATTGTAAGATAGACAACTCAGCTTTGAATTTTTGACAATTTTCTGTTGGTCAATTTTTGGCAAAGGTTTGACAACAGATTGGAGCTTGGAATCATTAGAACAGTTTAATCCAAGTTAACATTGATATATACTAAGGTTAACTTGATTTCTTAATCTAGGACTGCTAGTAAAGCGACTTTAATCTGGACAATAAGCTTTAGTACAGGTTAACATTGGTAACACAAAAAATTGATCAGTTTATTGGTTGAACCAGTACAGTTGATTAAGCTGTTGTATAGTTTGGGTTAACATAACCAACCCCTTCTTAGTCCATTACCATAAATCAAACATTTGAGTCTTCTGGGACTATCTGTAATCCATTGACGAGAATTTGTTAACCCATTTCCAAATGGTACTATAGTACAAATATGAGGAGAATTTGTTAAGCATATTTAACTTCACTATGGATTTCCATTTTCTTATCTTTTTTTGTTGCAGGAACATGGTTATGTATTTTTTTAATTTTATTTCCTCAGGTTTGATTGATGAAACACGGTCTGCTTGTTGACTACTTGATATTGACAATCAATGGAATTTCAGCAATAATGCCATTGCTGAAATTACAAGAAATCTGTGGACAGACATAAGTTTCCTTTGACACGTGCCAGGGATAATAGTTATGTTAAAAATGCTTCTATTTCTTCTGAAGCTGATCCTTAGAGTTAGTGAAGTCTAAAGCTGAGAATCAAACATTCACGGAGATTGAGTGAAGTTAGTAGCAATAGTTTAAGAGTGTCATAATGTAGCATGCTTTTGATGCTTCCAGTTTGTATGTGCGATGCTATAACTTAGTTGTCTCAATATAACATTCCTGTCTGCATGCCTTTCTTATACAGCTCAACTTTTCAAATGATATATCATATGCTTCACTTATTAGTTGATTTAACATTACTGGTAGATACCACTCAGGCAAGCGTTTGAAAAGACATGTATTGTGGTATCCCTGTTCTCCGTTCGGTAGGGTTAATTAGTCCTTTGGTCATCCTTCAGGTACATGCAGGACGGCTTTTCATCCTATATGTGCAAGGGAGGCAAGACACCGGATGGAAATATGGGGGAAGCTCGGATGTGATAATGTGAGTCTCCTTTGAGTTAACACCTTTAACTATTGTTCTATATTTTTCTGACTGTCGCGTGTCGGGCTTTTGTGAAAATTTCTGTAGGTCGAGTTGCGAGCTTTTTGTGCAAAACACACAACTTTTCAGGATAGTGACAGCGCCCAACACAGAGAACACCTTACTAGGAGTGTTCATGATGAACTTTCAGACTCAGTTTCCATGCCACTACCTGCGCCTTTGCTCGTGAACAAGCTACCGAAGTTACGACTCAGTTGCAAAAACAAGGATAAAAGCACTGCACAATCAGAAATAAAAGGTTCTAATTTGAAGGAAGTAGTTAAGAATACAGCAACTTTTGAACAAGATTCCTTGGCTCTTAGCCGTACTCCAGAAGGCGGGGATGTACAGTTAGATAGAAACTTGGCTATAGGAGTTGTGGGAGACGAGGAAAGTTTATCGAATGTCTCTAATCTTATTCTGTTCTTTAAGAAGGTAATAGCGAAATTTAGTACCACTAAGAAGGCATTCTAGGTTTACCTAGTTTTCACGTGGGTTAATACTTGAGCTTCTTTGATGCTTAATCAGTTAATAGGCCGTGGTAAAATAGTCATTGGCGATGTTGCATCAGAGATGGGCATCCCTTCTGATTCTTTAGAAGCAGCTCTCACGGTATCCTCATAATCTGTCCGTACCTTACTTCACAACCATGGTCCGTCCGCTAACCTATCCATTCATCTTTTTTCTTTGACAGGATGAAGCATCACCTTTCTCATCTGAATTGAGAGCGAAAATAACCAAATGGCTTCAAAGTTCTATACATATGCCTACTTCAACGCGACACCTGAAATTTAGAAATGGCTCTGGAATATCTTCAGGTCATATATATTCAATCGGTACAACAGAAACAACAATAACAACAAGCTCCACTGTTTGAATCCTCCTTGTTAAGGGCCATGTCCTCTGTAACGCTAACAAAATCCATATTCTTCTTTAACACTTCAAACCTTGTTAGCCTCAAGATTCTAACTAGCTTCAATAGTTGGCCAAAAGCAGCTGATATAACAGGTTTTTATTTTCCAGGTCATGGCAAATTTGATGATCCTGACAATATAGACGACATTCGTGTCAAGTCAATTCCCCCACGTAGAAGAACAAAGAGCAACATAAGAATTTTGAAAGAAGATAAGACCATCAGCTCATCCGGAGAAGAACTTCAGGAGAGTGCTAACGACGAGTTGGGCAACGAGATCAGTAACGTTTCAGTTGGTCATGTAGATCATTTGAAAGATGCTTTTGGCAATATGATTCACCATCAAGATCGTAGTTGTGAACATGAAGTCAAATTGGAGAAGGTAATAGTCTTTTGTATGCATCACCAATTTGTTCCTTTGTACCATTAATTGGCTTGAGATATTTATAAGAATCTTTGACAAAAACTATTCTCTCCAATGTTGTTTTAAATAGGGATATTTTAGCAAATCCCCGTTTTAAATAAGGAAACTAGCATATACCTCCACTTAAAAAAAAAACTAGCACATACCCCCATTTCTTTGTATGGAACAAAAAAATATTTAAGATATGCCCCCGCTATAACTTAAATCTTTACTGTTTTACACAGAATGGGGTTTTATGCTAGTTTAATTAAAAAAAAGTGGAGGTATATGCTAGTTTTAACTTTTGAAATGGGGGCATTTGCTAAAATATCCCTTTTAAACATCTTTCGCCTAGCAACTTTTATTACCTAGTATGGTCTAATATCTAACGGTTGAAGCTAAAATTTAAATCATGAATAGTTTGAGTGGTATTATTGTATATTTATCCCATTTCATCACATAAGGTCCATAGGCAAGTAGCTAGATGTTATTGAAGTAATCATGCATACATTAATAAAGGAACACATAAAGCAATATGTAACGTTAGTTAAATATTAAAAGTAGTAAATAAAACCAAAATTTCTTAGTTTAGCTAAGTACAAACATTACCTTGATCCCAAAAAATTGTTGTTTTTACATAATAAAACAATTTTTTGTTTTATATTACACAAGGTTGTAGATGTCGTGTTCATGTCGGATTGCGTTTTGAAATATCACATTTCAGACATATTAAAATGTCGTGCGCACACACACACACACACACACACACACACACACACATATAAGGAGTTGAGCTTCTCTTAATAGGGAGGTTCAAGTTCAACCCCTAGCAGCCTCATATATATATATATATATATATATATATATATATATATATATATGGATCGACCCGATTGGGAAGTGGGCTGGGCCGGTTTGTGGGTCTGCCCGACCCATATTGTACCTTGATATATATATATATATATATATATATATATATATATGAAGGTACAAAAAAAAAAAAAAAAATATATATATATATATATATATATATGAAGGTACAATATGGGTCGGGCAGACCCACAAACCAGCCTATATGGCGCAGATCAAAAGCTCCGTGTGGAGCCCCCCTGCACCATCGGATCGGGGGGCCCGCGCCGCTCGATCCAACGGTCGAGGGCAATGGGCCTCCCTCGGGGCTCCAGATCCGGACCCATATATTTATTATATATATATATATATATATATTTTTTTTTTTTTTTATATATATATATATATATATATATATATATATTTGGGGGAGGGGAAATCTTGGAGACATAAGAATATGGAAAACCGGGTCAGAGGTTTGAATCCCTCAGGAGCGATATGTTCTTAAATATTCGGGGGAGGGGGAATGAATAACTTCAAGTTGCGGCTGACTGATAATTGGACCTAGAGGGATGGTCTATCTGGGTAGGGGATCGTGACTGACGGTCGGCCCGGGTATAGTGTGTAGTGAAGATCGGTCCGAGAACGACGAAAAGATGCATCAGAAACAAAAATTGAGGATCGACATTCAGTGATACCTAGCTAGTCCGGGGAGTGAGGACGATGTAATAATGATCTGGGCTGCAATTCCGTTGCTCATGTGTGTGTGTGTGTGTATATATATATATATTTATATAGTTCACAATATTACTATCAAACTAAAAGATAGAACTTGATAAGATGATTAATAAAGAAAAAATGTTGATGCTATCAAATGGAAACCTATCAAAACCGAATCTTCCATTAAAAAGGGCTGATCCTGTCAAATTGAAACCCTATCAAAAAACAATCTTCCTGCCAAAAGAATACCATATCCCAACAAAATCCAATCTTTCAGGCTTTAGCTATCCAAATGAAACCATATGAATAATATTTCATTTAGTAAAAGACAATAAATATTTTTAAAATTTCCTTAAGAAATTTTAAAAGTGCAAAAATATCCATTGATATTGTAGACGTATAAAAGAAGGAAGCCAAGAGAAGTTCTGGCCCTGGTTTTTGGTATACATCAAAATTTTGTTACACAAAAGACACCCCACCCCACCCCAAAAAAAATAAAAAATAAAAATAAAAATAAAAAACAAACACACACACACACACACACACACACAAATGAAAGAAAAGAATTATGTATAACAAACTTGTTATGAATACTTGAATGAGGAAGGACCTCTTGCTCTAATGGATGAAGGATATTTGAATTATATTTCTGGCAAAATTTGTAAAGAGGGAATTGGAGAGAGTAGACCTTACACAGAACCGGTGGGGTTACGTTACAAAGAGGAGACTTTTAAGTGTTTATTTTGTAAAACACTCGAGTCCATTAAAGACGATTTTAGCATATATCGTTTTTTTAAATGCGTCATGTCAGCTGATAGATCATTTTGTACCCGATGTGCCGGCCGACATTTGGCAAAACGGAGACCAATTTTATATATAAATCATGTTTGTTTAGTCTTGTGACAAATATGTTGACTTGTTGGCCTTCACAAGACTACAACACTAATATTATTGCTAACCATAAGAAATATTTACCTTGATAAAGTATGTATCTCTTATTTTCCTTGATAACAAAGAGCATAAAATGCTAACAGATACTTATTACTACGCATTAATTATCAACTATGTTCATTACTGATTGTTGGTAGTTAGTACCAAATGTCCTTTATTCGCTTTTCTGTTGGCTCTTTTAAGTACCGTCTCATATGCTCTTTTTAAGTACCACTAGTCTTAAGAGCAGAATATATTTTAATGATCTTATGACATCTGCTAATAGCAGATTCATTTTTTTAACTTCAAAGAGCGCACACAACATGTCCATAAAGGAAGTTCTATAACAATTTATTCTTCATGTGCCATGAGACTCGCGATTATGTAGGGTCTAGATAATGCAACGTTACTCCATCTTATAGAGAGGTTATTGCACAACTCGAATTTGATCCTCTACAACTCAAGCATTAAGCCTACAATCATTCTAAGCAGGGTTCTTTAAAAACCTTGAAATACAAATAAAGCAAAGATCCACAAATTTGATGTTTTATCTATCGTCATTGAATACCCAAAACGGCGCTGCTATTTGGACCGCCGCGGGGCTGGCCCGCGCTGGTCCGCGGCCACGCGGCACGTCGGCATTGGCACCCCCTTCCGGGGGTGGGCCCACGTTAGCGGGGGCCAATGGCTGGCCGCCACGCGGGCCAGCCCCGCGGACGGTCAAAATAGACTTTCCGGACCCGAAAACCAAAGAAAGATGAAGAAAGTTTAAAAGATGTCCTTATTGACATTCTTTTCCGGGATTTTGTTGATGAACATGGAATTTCCCTAGAGTAGTGGAGGGTAGCATTAAAGCTTGTCGGATGGAGCTAATTTTACCGATTTGTCAATCGGAAAATCTTGAAACCTCTTAAATCTTATTGAGGAACCCCATACTTGCAAGTCATCGGGTTGGCACACTTGCATATTAAAAACTGATGAGAAGTATTGCTGGATGCCCAACAACCTATAACATTAATCACTATTCCCTCTGGATCTGGGAAGTAGGCCATAGTGTATTATCTTGGCACATTATTTCATATTGTTAGATTAACCAAGTATGCTAGTTATTTGTTCTGATAGATGCATACTATTGATACATATCTTATCTCATCCATATAGTAAAGAGTTGTAAAAGATGCATGATGCATCCCATATGATAAGATATTGGATAAATTTGATTTTCAATACCTGTCAACAGTAAACATCTATTGATGATTCATAAGGTCTGGGTTACTTCTAATTTATATTTATTAGCTGGGTGGTGCATTATGAATTCAGTCTAGGAAGCACAATCTCCAAATTTGTTGTCGTATCATTTCATGTCTGCAGGGTTACATATTGGACATGACAGGGACACTAAAAATACTATGGGACATGCCAAAACAGTACCATGTCCATGTTTCTGTGTTCATGTTTGCATAGTGGCACAACATAGTAATATAGTATGCTGGGTGTTTATTAAGCAATATTTGTGAGAGTGACAGTTGGACCAATGTTGGAAATTATTTCGAACAAATACCTTTCTCTTATTTACGTCTACACAAACTTAGTGGGGGTCTTGCCAAGATCTCTGTGAAAGATTGCTGTCTAAACCAGTGGCAGGTATAAAATTGTCATCTGAACATTGAATGAGAAAAAAAAAGAAAAGAATGACAGAGAAAAAAACTGCTTTCTGATGACTACTTTGTAATTTACATGGTTAATTTATGTGCCATGCAGTGAGGGAAGAGGGCCCATGTATCCTAAGATTTCTATTGTTGTGTAGGCACTAAAGGAGCAATTCACAGTTCTTTTAATTAGTGTTGTTACTTGTTTTTCACCCATTAGTAACAAATGGCTGACATTCTAGTATTCTATAGTCTGTACATGACATGAGACGATGAGAGAGTTTACTATCTTTACATTGTTTGTTTCTTCAAACCCAGTTCTTCTGGAAGCAACAGACATTGAGCTTCAATTTTTATTTTCCTTGGGAATGTTAATTGTTAGTCCCAATGGTGGATGTGAGAAGAAACTAGCCAATACTTTTAAAACTTTAAATCTTGCGGCTTTTGTTCTTATTCTCCCCTTAAATTTAGGTTTATTACCACATTTTGTTTACTCAACCACGCACTCACTTCTTCTTTGATATCACCGCTGTGGTTGTGTTGAAAACTGAATATATGAAAACATTAACTGGCACTTGATCTTGTATGAATTGTTGATACATATATCAGTTAGCTTTCTGTTCTTTTTCCTTCTTGACCTAAATTCCATGTTTTTTCTACTGAGCCATCCCGTCTCTGATAGAACACTGACATTCACATTGGTCCGCGTTTGTTCACCTGAAAATTTCGATCCTCATTACTATCTGCATTCAATTTGATTTACACCCATATACTTCTTTGTCAACTATGCATCTACAATTTCAGGCAACAAATATGCTACTTTCTAGTTTTATCATACGTTCTCTATAATATTGTCATCTTTGTCATACTAATCCCAAAACAAGTGCCTGGGTGTTCTTGAAATGTTTAGTTAAAGTTAATCAAGTATGGTTTTTCGTGAACTTTTGTACAATTGCATATACTATGCTGGTTCAATCATTTAATCTATTGAAGCATTATGGTTATGGTTCTGCTGTAGATTGGGCAGGCTTAAAGTGACAACTGGAAAGAACAGAACTTGATTAATCATGGTCATGACCCCATAGCTTCATTACACGTTGGTTAATATTGTAGCTCATGTTGATGAAAGCATGCTGTGATCTTCTCTTGCAAAGATGGATGATGATTGTATTTTTGAGTCAAAGAGTCAATTCTTCCCTATTTCCATGAAAGGGCTAGTTATGATTCTCAAATATATATTATCAATGTTACATCTAATTTCCCATTTGCCACAAGTTTGTATTAAATAGTTTTATGCAACATTATATGCTCATTGTTTCTATTTTTTATGTAGTCATTTATCGATTAGCTTTTTTGTTTTGATTTTTTTTGCTTTGTCAGATCCCAGAAGAGACTTCTCCAGACTCCAATCCTTGTGAGAATATTCCGACAGAACCCAAAGGTATTCCCCATATAACTGCTTTTTTCATGCAAATAGAGGTATTCAATTTTATATTGTATTATAAGCTGGGTTGAACAAGCTGAGGAAGTGATATGCCTTACTAATTAGAATATTTAACTCCGATCTTGTTTATTATGTGAAATGCAATGAATTGCAAGTTTGTGCTTCATGTTTAGCTGTAGTGAAATAAGCTTCCGAGCTTCTTAGATATGTAAAAGCTATGTTGTTAGAGGCGACCTGGGCGTATCGGTAAAAAGTTTGTCGACTCACCTTTAGTTAATTTCCCCTGTTTGTGGCGATGGTCGCCTACAGCTTTGAAGTTAGAGAACTTTGCATGAGCACCATGGAAGTACCCAAGTTCCAGGGCGACGCCTAGACGAGTTGGGAGGCCTATTGCCTCGCCTAGTGCCCAAAACAACATAGTGTAAAAGGCATGCAATTTTGAATTTGTGTCTTCATGTTATACTATAGTGCTGTGTCGAAAAGGGGATGAAAATATTATGTTAGGAGCAAGGTTGCTAAGAATTAGCTGTAGAGGGTGCATTCCATGATCTGGGAACAAATTCTGAAATGCGGAAAGGTGTATTTTGTTATGAATAAGTGTTCGTTCAAAACGTTTCTTGTTCCTCATGTGTTCCAAAGAAACCTACCTCAAACTTCTGTGTATCAGGACCTCTGATGTACCATGTTCCTTTCTCCATTCCACGTTTCAAGGAATTACATTTGAAGGCAGTCTTGCTTAGTAGCAGTAGAATTGTAGTTGTGGGGTTGTTAGGATTTAGCTAGACTCAAACAAGCATGGATTGGGGCAATAAGAGAGATTGTAGTTGTCAGTGTCATAGAATGGTTGACCTTCACTAAGCATGGATCATATTTACCGGGATCCCCCTGCAACCCTAGGAGCCATATTCCAGATACTCCAATTCCAAATGTGGCAAACCCCCGATTCACATAGCCAAAAGTGGTGATAAAGTTATATATATATATATATATATATATATATATATATATATATATATATATATATATATAAAGCTCTATATGGCTCCTAGGCGAGTTGTCTCACCTAGTGCGCCTAGCCTCGCCCAGAGAAAAAAAGTGCCACTTGGACAACTTCTCAAATTCCCTTTTCATCACACATGTTGTCACTTTTGTGGCTTATGTTAGGTTATCCAAATCTGTGCTATATCTCTAAAAACTCATCAAACTTGAGTTTTTAGACAACAAACTAAAGAAAAAGGAAGAAATAATACCAAATTACCAATTGAAGACAATTAAATTAGCATGATCACAAAATATTCTATGGAACACAACACTAAGTTTAAAAACAATAATTTATAGTGTTAAAACTTACAAAAGACTCTATTTGGTTTTGAAAACTTAAGCCTGCAATCTTAAAAGCCAATAAAACCAAACAAGCCTATAAAACTTATAAAATAAATCCAAACAAACCCCAAAAAAATTGCATAAAACATCCAACAAGTTTAGGTGTACGCCTAGGGTCGCCTAATTACCTATTCGCCTAATCTTGCCTTTGGCGTCTTTCTCGCCTAGACAAGATATGTCACTTGCATTAGGATTAGACGGTAAAATATCGCATCTCGTCTTTTGTGCGTCTAGGCAGTGTCTTTAACAACATTGTTTATATATATATATATATATATATATATATATATATATATATATATATATATATATATATATAAATTGAAAAAGATGGAAAACCCTAAGGGAGCGATCGGGAGCAGCGGGGGTCCCCTCCATGGGACCCCTGCGCCGCGGGAAGGAGTGGGCCGGCCGGCGGCGGCGCCCAGGCCGGGGCCGGCCCGACTGGTGGAATCGCAGCCCAATCGGGCGGGGGCAGAGTCCCCCTGACGTGCGCGGGCACCCCGTTGAGCGCAAGCGCCCACGCTGGCGCGGACGCCCAGGCGCGCGTGGGTAGCCAGGCCGCTGTTACGGCGGTCGCGACAGCCGGCAACGGGGCTCAGGTGGGCGGAGGTGCTGGCCAGGCTTCTGGCCGGTCGGACGCGGGCGCCCCGGAAGGGGGGGTCGGGCAGATGCGGACGTCCGCGAGCGTAGACAAGGGCACCGGTGGTGGTGGCTACTCTGACGACGGCACGGGTCATTGCCGAAAGGGTCACAGCGAAGGCCGGGGCGGGCAGATGGCAGTTGTCGGGGGAGGATCGGCGGGAAAGACGGCTCATTGGGTTCCTGATTTAACTGGCACACCGGGTTTCCAACCTGGATCTGGATCCGGATCTCGGGGGGGGCAAGATGCAGGAGGCGGCTGGACTACGGTTACGAGATGCCGGGGAGCGAAGTCTGGAGGCAAAATGGGGGGCGTGCAGAGCCACCAAAAGTCGCGCGTCTCTGATGGCAGACGAGCGGGAGAGGGTTGGGGGTCGCGGGCGGCGACTCGGGGCATTGCGACGTCTGCTGGGAGAGCGGTGGGCTGGCGTCCCATGGTGACTTCGGCAGAAAAATGAAAGGGCATAATGGTGGACCGGGGGAGTCTTGGGCCAGGGCTATCTTCGTCTGGTGTCGTCCCTCCCCCACAAGGGACGTCCCCCCGGCCTGCGGGGAGGTCCTGGGCTGATATTTGCAAACTGGTAGGTCCTAAAAGTCCTACCTCTATGGAGTTTGTGCCACCGAAGAAGGTAGGGAGTGGTTTCCGGACCTCGTTTCCAGCAGAGGAGATTGAGAAGGTGACAGCCTTTTGGGAAAACACGCTTGTTCTATATGTCCTGGAAAATAAGCCATTCTACAGCCAGATCCAGTGTTATGCGACGCGTGTCTGGCTGCCTAAAGGCAGTATGGAGTTCTTTGCTAGAGAAAATGGCTTATATTATGTGAAGTTTGGTCTAGCGGAAGATGTCACCAAGATCCTGCAAGGAGGTCCGTGGACGTTCTATGGCAGGCTAATCATACTGAAGGAGTGGACTCCTGAGTTGCGATGCGAGAAGGAAGTCCTGAACGCTATCCTTGTCTGGATCCGCTTTATGGAGTTCCCTGTGCGTTTCTGGAGTATTCCCCAGTTGATGCGACTAGCGAGCTTGGTGGGCACTCCGATCAAGGCTGATGATGCTACTGCCTTCCGATCGAGGCTGATGTATGCCCGGATATTCGGGCTGGCGGGGAGTTGCCGAGTTTTTTTGGAGTACGAAGTACCTTCTGGAGGTTCTAACCCAGAAGGTGGAGTACGAATGGATTCTACCAACCTGTTCACATTGCGCTTGCTTCGGTCACCTGGACAGTTCATGCCCGTCAGGAGGGACTCAACTAGGGAGGTCCACGCCCTTTTTTCCTACTGAGGCGTCAGGCTCTTCACGGACGACGGAGCCTTTATCCGGGGAGGACACAGTGGATGATATCATGCAGGAGGGGGACCGACCGATGGAGGCCGTGAGGGATCCGAGCGTGACTGTGCCAGCCCAACCAGTTTTCGCTCGTGGAACGATGGTCATCTTCTCGGCGCAGAGGAGTATGGTCACAAGTGGCATGGTGGCTTCGGATAGAGCAGAGCGGGGAGATGGCGGACCATCTGCGGAGAAATTCTACAGTAGGAAGAGACTGGCTGGGCCACTACGAGATTGCTCTCCAAGGGAGGGGGGACAACACGGATAGGGATGAGGCGCTGTGTGTGGACAATCCGGCTTGGGCCTTGATGCTTACCCAGGATGCGCCCCAGAGTGACCTTACAGCAGGGACGGAGGAGGATATGACAGAGACGAATGTGGTACCACCCCCGGGTACCAGTCCTAGTGACATTCAGGGGAATCTCTCCTTTATTAATTAATGGCGGTTATCGCCTGGAATGTGAGGGGGGCGTGTTCGCTGGAAAGATGGAGGGAGATTTGTGGGGTATTACGCAAAGAGAGGTGCGACATCTCTGTCCTGCTTGAGACCAAGATCAAAGGGGAGCGGACTCTGACTCGCCGGACCCCATCTTTATGGGCCCAAATTCACAACTTAGCTCTCTGTGACATGGCTAGGATTTGGGTCAGATGGAACACCTAGTCTTGGGATGGAGACTTGATCTTGTTGACGAAGCAGCTGATTGCTATCTCTTTCACTAACAAGGCTGGCTTTCGGTTCCTACTGGCCCGATTTACGGCCATAATGACAGGCGGCGGCGGGAGACCTTGTGGAGCGACATTACCAGGGTTGCTGCTGCTGCAGACTCCGCACATCTGCCTCTTCTCATGATGGGAGACTTCGACGCCCTGCTACACAAAGGGGTGAAAATGGGCGGAAGACCGGTTCCTGATCCGGTTCTGTCTGATTTTGGGCTCCAGGGGCTGACTCGCTCGAAATTTATCTGGACTTGGCCTAACAAGGCTGTCCGCAACAGGGTGGCATGCCAGTTAGATAGAGCCCTGGGCAATGGAGAGTGGTTTCGTCGCTTCCCCAACTCTTCGGCTGAGGGTATGGCCGCTGGTACGAGTGACCACTCCCCCCCATAAGGGTTGGTTTCACTGATCGCTCTACGGTGAGGTCTCGTCCCTTCCGGTACAACAACAGCTGGTTCCTATCGGAGGGTTACTCGGAGGCTATTACGGAGGGTGTTGCTCATCAGGTTGTGGGGACTGCTCAATATCGGATGGTACACCTACTCAAGTACACGAAGAAGGCTCTACGGTCTTGGGTGAAGAGTTTGCCCAAGTCCTCTCTTAAAGACAAGGAGGCGGAGCTTCGGGACATCCAGCATTCCATGCAATCTGACATGTTAAATGGGGACCTTGTGGCTAGAGAGAAGGAGCTGATTGGGAAGTCAATACTCTGTGGCTCCAGAAGGAGATTAGTGCGACTCAGCGCGCTAAATGCTCCTGGCTTAAGGATGGCGACCGATGTACCAAGTTCTTCTACGATGTCATTCGCACCGGACAGCATCGGAACACCATCTCTCAACTTCTTGATGTCGAGGGTAATCTGGTTGGGGAGCCGTCCAAGATCTCAGGAGAGGCTATCAGGTACTATTCTGAGTTATACTTTCAGAATGACTATCTATCTGTGTTCTCAGATGTTATCACGAAGAGATTGGTGACTCCATATGGGAATAGCCTCCTGCTTGTCCCTGTCACTATGGATCCTGCTTGTCCCTGTCACTATGGAGGAGGTGGAGGCCATTATCAAGGAAGCGGATCCCAACAAAGCCCCAGGTCCGGATGGATTTAGCAGTGGGTTCTACAAACGCTACTGGGATATTTTGAAGTCCCCTGTTCTCGAGGCGGTTCGGGAGTTCTTCTCTGAGGGAAAGCTGCTGAAGGAGTTGAAACACACTTTCTTGACTCTGGTTCCTAAGAAGGAGGGGGCGACCTCGCTGGCGGACTTTAGGCCTATTGCGTGCTGTAATTATCTTTATAATCATGTGCCGGCGTATGGAGGGAATCATGCAGGACCTTGTCTTTCCGAACCAGGCGACATTCATCAAGGGGCGATCTATAGCTGAGCATAGCCTTCTGGCTCATGAGATGGTTAGGGGCTTCTACAAACCTGGTGGGGAGAAGGCATGTGTAAAGCTGGATCTGAGGAAGGCCTATGACATGGTCAACATGGAGTTCTTATGCCACCTACTGTCTGCTATGGGATTTGATGATCGTTGGGTTGCGCTGATTCGGGAATGCATATCGTCGCCTACCTTCTCTGTCTTTATCCAGGGCATTCCGCATGGGTTCTTCAAAAGCAACCGTAGACTCCGGCAAGGTGACCCCCTGTCGCCTTACCTATTCACGCTTGTCATGGAGTACTTTACATGTTTGATGGATAGGGCGGTTCATTTTGAGAGGATTGTCCCGTTGTTCAGGAGAGTCGTGCCTCCGGTCACCCACCTCATCTATGCCGATGACCTGCTGGTGTTCATACAGCCTTCCTTGGAGGGTATGAACACGTTATCTGAAATTATGGGTGAGCTGGAATCACACATTGGGCTTCAGATGAACAGAGAGAAGTGCATGGTCTACTTTAGTTCACTTTGCCTTCAGAAGGAGGAGCGCGCTGAAGCTCTGGGTGTGGAGAGAAGTGGGCTCCCGGTGAAATACCTGGGAGTTCCTTTGACAGTCAATTATGTCCGAGACCAGGATTGCTATAGCCTGGTGGAGTATGCCCAACGGAGAGTTGAAGGTTGGCAAGCTGCCGAGCTTTCTTTTGGGGGGCGTATCGAGTTAGTCCGATCGGTTATCTCTGCCGTGGCCCAATTCTGGCTGCAATCTATTTTGATACCCGTGGCTACCATTAAGAAAGTTGAAAGGATATGTGTTGATTTCATCTGGAGGAGTGCATCCATGCGATCTCTTGGGAGCAGCTCTGTCGGCCAAAGGAGGGAGGTGTAGGCCTTCGTCCTTTGTAGGCAATCAGGGAAGCCTCGGCCCTGAAACTGACTTGGCGATTCATCAAAGGGAGATCTTTCTGGGCGGAGTGGATGCAGTCTCGATATGTGAGGAATGTCAACTTCTGGCGATGTGGTATTGACAACAACCACTCTGTGACCTTCAAACAAATCCTGAGACACGGAGCTGTTCTTCAATCGTCTGTCAGGAGGATCATGTGTGATGGGGCTGGTACTGCTCTATGGCCGGATCCTTGGATAGTGCACAAATCTCTGGTGGACATTATGGACGATGGGGCACACAGGGAGGCGGGCAGAGGTCTGACTTGTCAGCACATCATCAGGAATGGAGCTTGGAATCCGGAGTCCTACCGGCTACCGCCATACTGAGGAGCTCGGTGAGATTATTCGCGGGATAGGGATTGACCCATCCCAGTCTGAGGATATATGGGTCTGGGATCCACCAGGCGTGACGGGGGGCACTGCCTCCGGGGAGTTCAGCTTCCAGAGTGGCTACAACTTTATGCGTAGTGCCAATCCTCCAATTGGGGATTATGACTTCATTTGGTGCAAGGATCTGGCCAGGAAAATGCAGCTTTGTCTTTATCGTCTGCTCCTTGGTCGTCTTCTGACCAGGGACAGACTCATCTCTTTTGTGATCCCGGTCCTCGATCCGACGTGTGCACTCTGTGGTTTGGAGGAGGAATCGATGACCCATCTATTTTTTGACTGCGGAGTTTCCTGGTCCATCTGGTCTGAGCAAAACCGTATGCTGGACGGAGGTATTTCTGGCAGGTCGATTGGGACCATCATCACGGGTATTCGAGATTGCAGAGGGCGCGGCGTGGTCTGGTTCAAGATTGCTAAGATTCGGCTAGCAGCCGCTGTCTGGCATGTTTGGCGGGAGAGGAATCGGCGCATCTTCGAGGGACTTATTACCCCTCCGGTCGGGATCCTCCATAATTTGGAGTTTGATGTAAAAGAAATGGTCGATTGACGGGTGGGAGACCACCATGTCTGTATGTTGTATGAGTATTAACTGAGTTTGGAATAAAATTTACCCTTTTTCCAAATATATATATATATATATATATATATATATATATATATATATATATATATATATTCAACAAACAGTGACCCAAGTTTTCAATCAACCTGGAAAAGCAGGTCAGAGGGTCGAAACCCTCAGGATGCGATATGCGCTTAATGTTTTTTTTTGTGCGTGTGTGGTGTGTGTGTGGGGGGGGGGGGGGGGGGGGGGGGTGATTCGGGTAACAATTGCTTGTGAGTCAGACCTGGAGGAACGATTTATCCGAGTAGGGGATCGTGGTACATACACTCAACACGAGTAAAGCGTGCGGAGGAGATTGGCTTGAGCAGCGTATCAAGGAAGGATGCATCAGATGCAAAAATCGAGGTGCAAAGATTCTGACCCGGCGAAGTCGGGGAGAGAGGATGATGTAATAAGCCTCGGGTTTAGCCTGGGGAATAGATTGTAATACAATTAACATGATGTCAAAAATTATATGCGACCTTTTGTCAATTCCTTTTGAACATGCGAATACATTCATGATATTGGAAATCTGTCCAATGTTAAAAGCATAATTTGTCGTATACCCGATACTGAAACTGGTGAAAGTGCTGGAACTACCTATTCAAACCCTTCGATATCCACCAAAACTGCCAATTAAGAATACCAATTCCGAATACTGGTAGTGCGCCCTTGGTTAAAAGGCAGTGCTGTAACTGAATGCTGACAAATATTTTAGAAATATTGCATCCTCAATTATACTACATTTCTTTAGCAATCTAGTTTTTGTGATATCTATTATATTGAGTACATTGCTGCTTTAATAGGAATGTGTAATCCTATTTTAAATGCTTTTGGACAGATAATTCATCCAAAATAGTAAGTCCTTGCCTACCCGAGGCACACCAGCCACATCATATGGAGGAACACATTCCTGTGAATCATGGTAGTGGTCAAGCTGATGAGGCTTACATCAATTCAGATGACACTATAAATAAAGAAAAACAGGTGGAGAAAGATTGCAATATGGATGTGGTGGTTTCAGCTACTCCTGATCTCAAGTAAGATCCTGAGAGAAATTTTCATAGGTTTTCTTACAAAATGTGCAGTTCCGCCTTTGATATATAATGATCATTGGAATTATCTCTAATTGTCATATTTTGCAGAGTTGGTGAATCATCTTCAGGTTCTTACGTTCACCCATATATCCAGAAAAGGTTGATACAGGCACAGAAGGATGCACATTTTCAGCAGAAAAGCAGAGAAGCTGACTCTAATGGTAAAGTCCCATAGGAGGTGTGCATATTTTGTGATCTTTATAAAGGCCATATGTATTTTTGTACATCTCTTTCTTATTTAATTTTGTTTGACAGGGCATACAGAGAATCTAATGTCAGATTCAACAAGAGGTTCATGTGATCGCCCCTCCTTGTATTCCACAGTTTCTGATGTGAATCACATGGTTGATGTTGCAAGCCTGGATCAGTTGGCTAAAGCAAGGGATTCAGGAATATTGGAGCTTTCTCCGGAAGATGAAGTAGAAGGGGAAATGCTCTATTTACAGAACAGGCTACTTGATAATGCTGTTGCTATCAAACATAGTTGTGGTGAGAAAATGCTATCTTATATAAATGTATTTTTTTTATCCTTGTTTTCCTTTTTTGGTTGTGTTGATATTAGTAGCAGTTTCTCCCTTATTTCCCTTATTTCTTATTTTGATACTTTTCTGCAGAAGATTTAATTGGTAAGGTAGTTCAAAAGCTTCCTCAAGAGCTAGCTGCATTGAAGAAGCGACAATGGGATCTAGTAGTTGTCAATCAATATCTCCGTGAAGTTAGAGAGGCAAAAAAATGGGGACGAAAAGAGAGGAAGCATAGAGAAGCTCAGGCTGTGCTAGCCGCCGCCGCAGCTGCTGCGGCCGCTTCTTCCAGGAATCCATTGTTAAGAAAAGATGCAAATGATGAGGTCTGGAATCTGTTTCTGTATGTCTGTCTGTGTCTTTTAAGGAAATATGTTTTGCTGTTAGCTTGTTGATCTTACATGATTGTTCATCATGTTTATTTTCTAGGGTCTTCAGAGTCCTATGAACATCAGTGTGGCATCTGGAAGAGTGCCAGGACATTCTCCTTTGGGACCAAGGTTGAAGGAGATGCCAAGGTCGGGTTTTGTTAAGGTTTCACCAGATAAAGATTCTACGACTTTCCACATGCCAGAATTATCAAAAGAAAGTGAACTCTCCTGCGACATCTGTAGACGACCTGAGACATTGCTGAACCGGATCTTTGTTTGTTCCAGCTGCAAGGTTACCAATTTCAGACATTCTTTTTGCATGATTTTTGTCCACTACTACTTTTTCTATCTAACATGCGTCACAGGTAGCTGTTCACTTGGACTGCTATCGTAAGCTTAAAGATCCTGTTGGTCCCTGGAAATGTGAATTGTGTGAAGAGACATCTCGGTCTGGAAGTCCTAGATGTCAAACACTCGACAATAGGGAGAGGCCTTATGTAGCTGAGTGTTTGCTGTGTGGTGGTTATACTGGCGCTTTTCGGAAGTCAACAAATGGACATTGGGTTCATGCCTTTTGTGCTGAGGTATTTGGCAGTTCACTTCTCTTGTTCTCTCAAATGGTTGTTGCCTGAATTCCATAATCTATCTGATATTTTAAATTTCCTTTCATCATTACAAACTAGTTTTCAATCATTTCAGTGGCTGTTGGAGTCAACATTCAGAAGGGGGCAACAAAATCATGTAGATGGAGTGGTAATGCATTATGCCTTCCGTGTTGGTTTGCTTTACATCATCTTTTTGTTGGTTAATCGATTTGCATATTGCACCAACATAGTAAATACAGCAGGATACTGAAACTGGCATGATAGATTCTGACGACTCAATGAAATATTTTGTTCTGTTCTTATCGTGTCCTTACAAAAAAGGCACAAACACAATCAGGATTTTGGAAGTCTGTGATCTAGCATTATATTGAGAAAGCTTTGTCTATTCAGTAAGATTTTTGTTTGTTTTTCATGTTTGTTAATCAAATCCTGTCATGTGGTATAGGATGCCCTTTCCAAAGAAAAAGACTTGTTCACTTGTGGTATCTGCCACCAGAAGTTTGGTGTGTGCTCAAAGGTTTGGTTTATGTTTTTTGTTCCTTTATGTAGTATGGTTAAAGACAGGAAACATAATTGATGTTCTTGATTTTTCATTCACTACTGTGTCTTTTTTCTTGCAGTGCAGTTACGGGAACTGTCAAGTCACTTTTCACCCACTTTGTGCTAGAACTGCAGGCCTGTACATGAATGTAAAGGCTGTAGGTGGCAGGTTACATCACAAGGCTTACTGTGAAAAGCATAGCTTGGAACAGAGGCAGAAGGTAATTATATTTCATACTATTGGGGCTTGATTCATATTTATCATTTCCTCACCTATGAAGGAGTATTAGGTAGTGCAAGATATTAACCGATGCAGTGCATAACCTGTTGATATTTTCTTATTCTTGTGCTGTTAAATTCACAGGCTGACAATCAGCAATATGGAACTGAGGAGCTGAAGAACATAAAACAAATACGGGTATGTTTGAATTCACTTGGGAAGAGATTAGTTTTAGTCGTAATTGCTGTTTTTTTGGGTCCAAGATGAATTTCGTTTGTTAATTGTTTCTACATGTAGTATCTTGAAGTTTTTCTTGCATCATTTTATATAGTTTTCTATGTTGCACGGACACGAGAAAATGTTGCCCATATCCGTATTGCGTCCGTGCCCGTGTCCTTTTCCATATTCGTGCAATATAGGTGATGTAAATATTTGAAAATGCATGTATCCCGAACCCGTATAGTATCCTAATGCGAATCTGTGTCTGTACTAATGCAACATAGATAGTTTGAATGCTAATCTGTACACTTTTATGAATTTTTCTTATATTAAGTTCCTTTCTACAGGTTGAACTAGAGAAAGTGCGCCTGCTATGTGAGCGAATAATCAAAAGGGAAAAATTAAAGGTACTTGGTCATATAGGCAAAATTATTTTTATACATTATGCTACATGTGGTATATCAATTTATTACACTCACTTATTTTATTTATTATCCTAGTTTTCTTTTAATTTACAAATAATCATGTGTCTTATAATTTGTTTTTAAATCCCGGAGAGATGCTCTAGATGTTGAAAGAATATTTCTTATATAATTTATACCTTTGTGTTATTATATTTATTAGCAGATCCAGATTAGCTGGTGCATTAACTGATAAAATCATCTTGATTCCAATTTCCTCTACCTCTGCATGTGGTTTGTCGACAAATTATGTTGTGATATTGATAGGTCAAAACATATGATAGTGGTAGCCTGTGGAGGCATAGTTGAAAATAGTTATTATACAAGATACAAAACCCTGGATAATATTCCGCCTTAGTGTTTCTTTGAAGCTTATCTATGGGCTAATCCTTGTTGCATAAGCGACTGAGCTTGTCTATATAAGATATAAAATGCTGAACACTAACAAACTCTATAAATTTTTTGCTGGTATACAAGTTTGTTAACCTTGTACTTGGGTTTTGTAACTTTATATATATATATATATATATATATATATATATATATATATATATATTTGGTGTCACAATTTTTATGACATTTAACTGGGATTCTGCATCATGTACTAGTACATGATGACTAGTTGGGTTTTAAACTATATTTAACTGGCGTTCTTGGTAGATACCATAGATGAAAGTCTACATTGGGCATTAGGCCAATGGGTATATATACCAACATGTCTGCAGCAGTCTCGCCGTCCGTTCGGTTTGAGAATGTCGTTAGACAATAGATGAGTAAGCCTAATGTTTCATATATAGCGAAAAATCCGTAGCAGAGCAGCACAATGTGCAATACGGTACACAAAAACATAATGACTGACAACATGTACATGATGAGAAATATGAGGACAACTAAGAGTGAGTTAAACCAACATGGCACCTAACTATATGGTACCGAGATGGAGCAAGAAGAATATCTCCATCATCAGATCGTATATTGAGGTTTAACTCAAGAGGCGTAGGTGCTGCACGAGTATGAGTAAGCTTTTTCTCTATCAAGGATCAAGCCAATGAAATTTTGATGTTATAGAAGATATCCACAAGGAGAACAATCAAACTCCAAGTGAAGAAAGTAGTAGAGAGAACCAAGATCTTTCATCTTAAACTGTGTATGGAAGTGCTGCTTGACAAGCATACAGTTTAGTTTGTGTATGCAAGAGGTGTAGGTGTTGCGTGCGTTTGAGGTGTAGGTGTTGCGTGCGTTTGAGTGAACTCTGCTCTATGAAGTATCTCGCCAATGTTCTTCTGCTGTTGTAGATGATATCCACGAGGAGAATAATCAACCTCCAAGTGAAGAAAGTAGCAGAGAGAACCGAGATTCTTCATCTCAAACTTTGTATGCAAGTGCTCCTTGACTTGCATAATATATGTAGAATCTACCACCACTAATAATCATATGAACAACATAGAGCAAATGTAATGTCCTAGAAGGGTGTGTAAACAAAGCATGTTCATAAGAACTTACAGAGAATCCATCAACTTAAATAGCAGTGGTAAAGGCTGTATATGCCTTACAAAGATTACCTGAGGAGACATATGGATGTTCTCAGATAAACACTGTGAAGAAATGCATTCTTCACATCCACATGCGATATAGGTTGAGCAGGTACATTAGCAACAACTAGAAGAGTCCGAACAATGATTATCTTCGTAACAAAAGCGAAGCTCTCGTCATAATCAACACAATTCCGCTGAAGAAAACCACGGGCAATTAGTACGGCTTGTACCTATCAGTAGTACATCCACTTGCAGCTAATAGGACACATTCTAGTGGTTAATGGTACAAGATCCCATGTATGTATGTATGTTTCAAAGCTCTTAACTCCTCAGACAAAGCCACATGCCACTAAGGAATAGTGACAACCTCCTAGTACGATGAGAATGACAAGAGAAGTGCTCAAGCGTCCCCTAGGAAATAAGATAATCATGAAACTGATAGGATGTGTACTCTTCCTGAATCAGAACAAAGCACCTTGATTTTGCAAGAAAAATGGTTTCAACCTTCTTTCCAAACTCAAAATACTTCAAGAAGACCTCAGACTTGCAAGAAATCAAATAAAGCCAAGTAAATCTAGAATGCTCATCAACAAAAATGACATAATATTTGTTTCCTCTCTTTGACACACGAGGAGAGGGTCTTCAAACATCAGAGTGAACAAGATCAAAATGAGAAGCAGAAACACACTCACTTAATATAAAAAAACTAGCAACGCGAAGACCATGAATACATCGAGTGCAAGGTGTCAGAGATTTTATAGAGAAGTTTCCTAAAATACCACAAGACAAATGAAGTCTAGAGAACGATATATGACCAAAGTCCCTTGTGTTAGATATCACACACAGAAGGTGGCATGACAAGCTCAAGACAAGTAGCAACAATAGTGGGCACTGAAAGTATTAGATGTCTATGTAGTAAAGACCATTGTGCCTATGCCCCGTCCCAACAGCCATCCCCGTGTGTGGTTCCTGTTTAAAACAAGTAGTGGTAATGAATTAAACAATATAAGAACAAGTAGTGGTGGTGATTTAAACAATGTAAGACATGTTGGTTAGCTGAGAAACCTACAAGAGGGGCTCATGTCAAGCGGGGAACACAATAAACATTAGGTATAGTGAAGTGTGATAACAGTCAAGTGACCATGATCAACAATAGATGATATGGTATCATCACCCGTGCGAATAGATGCTACCTGAACAATTGTAATACTGACAAGTCTAGAGGCATCACTAGTCATATGCTAGGAAGCACTAGAATTTAGAAGATAAAAGATATACCTGTGGGAGCGGCAAAAGTGAACTAGCAGATTAAACAACTTGATGGCAAGACAACTGAAGTAAACTCAGAAACTGATGAAACTACGCAGGATGTAAACGGTGCCGATTGTGAAGCTGCCGAAGAACTGCCTGCCATGGACAAGATGCTATAGAAGTAGTCGCATCAACCATAACAGCCTGGTGATGCTGTGGTCTCACATAAGGTCTGCCAGATGCAGCGTCCTGGGCCTTGCAATGTGCAAACGCCTGACATTCTTTTGTGAATAAGTACCATTGTGATTGTGCCAGGCCAACCACTTTTGACCCTGTCATGGATCAAAAGAGCTAGCAGAAGTTTGTGTGCCAAACATGAGAAGCGTCTGGAACAGGAGGACAAGACTGGTCCTAAAAAGCATGCGAAGGCCGAACCACCAAAACAGAACTCCGATGTGGAGTAGTGAACCGAGTCCCAAGTGACTGGCAACATCTCTCAACAGTCAACTCGTTCACTGTCATGGCAAATTGTGTCAAATTATGGAATTAGTGAACGATGCAACAGATACCAATAAAAATCTGGAACTTAGGTCTAAGTCGCATGAGTTAACACAAGTAAGATGCCCTCTTGTACATAGATAAATCGAGTCTTTTTTTATATTAAAAAAACATTAATTTCATTTCAATGATAAGAAGTTACATGCCACAATAAACATAATACGATGGAGAATTCACGTGTTTACATGCTTCATCTTCAAAGGTAAGAGTTTAAATGGCCCACCAGAAACATCACAATAAAAAATTCAAGTGTCTAAATGCTTCGTCTTCGTCCTTCATATGCGGTTCATCTTCCAAAAAGCTTCTTTATTTTTCAACCTTCTTTTTTTGTGGTGGTTTAACCTTTTTCCCCCCTTTCCTTTTTCTTTTTTTTCATTTTTTAGATATATACAAACAAGTTTATTTAAAAAATTGTTGCCCTTAGATTTTGGGCCGTGTGTCTGGTTGCCTTGGGCCAGGGTCGACAGTGTGCAGTGTCATAAACATAATAGTGGACAAGCCAACTTGAAGAATCATATCCATAGTTCGATGCTTATCATATGCTCATGTGTCAAGTCGACTCAGAAACGCTGCCTCAAAGTAGTACGAATCGGACTCAGAAACCCCGTAGATGACTTTTTGACAACCAATGCCCAAACTGTGTAGTTTGGGCCCTCCAAGATCACCTGAAGGCGAGACTCGGTCACAATGGTCTGATCCATATTAGACGTCATGGCAGATCCAATACAAGACAACAATTTGATCCGATACAACTCAAAGGTACAAACACAATACAACTAACATCTCCAAGTACACTACAATCTAAGTGCAACACTCAAGAACAAGGAGAAAGAGATGATCCAGATCCAATCAATGACCAGGACTTTATATGAAAACTGCATAATTAACCTGATCTTGCCATCTGTCCAGAAAGAGAGGATCCAGATCCAAAATCAAGAACAAGGAGAAGCTCAGATGAAGCCACATCACATATGGGATACGAACGACAAGGATCTATATTGAGGATGCGTGCCATCATCATGGTTTTAAACGGCGGTAGGCGGGTGCGCGGCGGAGAGAGTCCGCCTACTGCCTAGGCTGCCTAGGCGCCGCCTAGACGGTTGATACATTTTGAACTTTTTTTTTACTATTCTACCACTTTTTTTTTTTTCATAATATGCATATTTTAAGGGTGTTCCATGCATAACTAAGTTGTAGAATGAAGATTTATAAAGTTTTAGTTTTGTAAAAGTGAACCAAAGGCCCATAATGCTTACAAAACTTTTTTGGTCAAAATATCTTGTTAGATATTGTTCCGCCTAGGCGTCCGACTATGTCGCCTCACCTCCGCCTATGCCGCCAACCTCCTTTGGCCGCCTACTCTACCGCCTACCGAAAAGCGGTGCGGAGAGAGACCGCCTACCGCCTAGGCGCCGCCTAGACGGGCTAGACGGGCTAGACGGCCGCCATTTAGAACACTGGCCATCATGATCTTGCCATGTGTCTACCCTCAGTATGTATATAGACATGTTGAGAAGAGAGAGAGTCAAGTCTCGAGTTCTCTTCTCCATAGCAGTAAAAGAAACTAGGGCTAGGTTTCAAAACCAGTACACTAAGACGAGAACAACTCGAAGCAGAGGATGATCCAGCCACCGCATCATTCATTGGAATGAGAGAACAACTCGAAACAGAGAAGAACGAGGTCGAATACTCGAGCACGATCCAGCCATGGTGATTAGTCACTCCGGCGAGGAAAACTAGGGTTCTGGCGACGAAAACAGTGCTCAACCCACTTTTGGAGCTCCACTCCGTCGAGGAATTTCGGCACAACGCCCTCTGTTTTGATCATGTACTCCTAGAGTTACGGTTTTGAATTAGATTCTTGATGAACTCAATTGGTCTTTTTTTTATGATTTCAATGAATTTTGTAAGGAAATTAGAATGGGAAGGAGGGATTTGGGAATTAGAGATTGGGAAGAATGGATATGGGAATTATGCCTCTAATATCATGATAGAAATAAGAGATTTGGGAGGAAATGGAAGTCTACATTAGGCTCTAGGACAATGGATATATCTATTCGTCGGTCGGTGACACTCTTGCCGTCCGGTCGGTATGAGACGATCCAACAGTAGTCGAACAGTTCTTAGTAGCAGTCACAGCATAGGGACCTAAGTAGCTCCCTTTTTCTAATTGAGGAGAGTGGATATGACAAATTTCAGGGTGATAAGTAACGCCAACTTCAAAGGTGCGCTTAGTGAAATTTACTCTATACTGTTTAAATATTTACTAGTACCAAATTTCGTCATTTATCAACTCTTTGGCTTAATGTATTATAGAGATGAATGCAATTATCTATAGCAAATTGTATCATCTCATGTCTTCGCCTAGATTCTTTAGTCTTGGGGAACATGGAGGATGTTCCTTGGTTGCTACAGCTTAAACATCACATCCAAATGCTAGTTCTACCTACGTGACGCCTAGCCGCCTAGGTTCTGGCATGATCCTCAAATACTCATATCTACCTTGGCTGGAAATTTGGTACCAATACAAGGGTTGACGATAGGTATACAACCGGTCATAAAAACTGTCAAGTCCTTTATGAAGCTTATGCTCCATAGCCGACCACATTCTGATGGGGGGAGGCCTGGATGATTATTATTATTATTATTATTATTATTATTAATAACTCTTTAGTAGATCATTTTGTACTCCAATAATCACAATTTACATCACATACTAGCCCAAATGACCCACCCACTTTATGCAATAGTCACTTATTTGACCTATCAACATTAACATTTTCGCATTAGAAGAGGGTATGAAGCAAACTTTTCCAAATTGTTTCCATCTAATCTCATTTGCCTTTTCTTTTATTGGCAGTTTATTTTGAGGATTGTTTACTTTCATAATTAAGTTTTGGTTATATGAACCTGATGGAACCATACATGTTTGGAAAATGAGAAAACCTCCTTGTTTTGTACCTTTCAAAAAGATTGTTCACAATTAACATGATCGATGCACCTATTTGTTCTGTAATCCTTTCCAATGCTTCCATGTTCATTAACTCATTGGTATTTCTTTGTGCTCAATACATTCCTAAATTAGCTTCTTACAAATATTAGATACAGCTAAATCCTCAAATATTTTTGTAGCATCCCCCTTTTATTGGAGTATTATCTGTAATTCTATGAACTGGTTTTGTACATGGATTGTGCGTATAGGCTTCAACAATAGAAAGTGTTGAATAATAGTCCCTATTCCTTAGGCAAAGATTTGTAAGGTTCTTCACCTCATAATATTTTTTTATAAAAATAAGACATGGCCCATTTCAGGTACCTTTTTAATGCCTACTGCATTTAGCTTTGCTGTCGTTTTTCATTAATTTGCTATTTTGTTGATCTAATTAAGAACAAATGATTGTAGTTGGGATGACTCTGATTGTCTACCTTGCAAATGTAATCTACTGCATATTTTCGTTCAACTAGTCAAAAAGCAGAATAGTTTAGTAAGGTCTCTGTTAATTGGTAACATATTCAGTAATAATTCGTGTAATGGATTTATTAAGCAGGGTTCTTATACAAATTATTTAGTATGCAATGGATATAAATGTTACACCAATTGGTTAGTATTTACATCTTTCTAACTTAGGTAAGTTTTGCCAGAGGGACTTGGTTCTTTGTTCGCATGACATTCTTGCTTCAAGAAGGGATTATGTTGCTTTTTCCGTACTTGAAAGGAGCTCCTTCCCACCAGGTGTTAGTTCGGAGTCTGCCACCACTTCTATAGATAACAAATCCTACAGTGGCATAGTGCAAAGGTCTGAGGACATTACTGTGGACAGTACAGTTTCTGGCAAACATAATGTTAGGATTTCCATCGATGTGGACCGGAAGACGGATGATAGTTCCACATCCAGACCTTCGTTTAAACGGAAAATATCTGATAGAGCATCATTCTCAGGGAAGCAACTTCCGCATAGAGCAACATCTGTTCCTGTTCAGAACTCGCCTGATTATTTGGAAAAAAGATTCAAACCTAGGAAGGTAAGATATCACTTTGAATATTTATGTGCAAAAAGTACTTAAAATACTGATTAGTTAGAACACTCAGTAGAACAAACAGTACTAGTGTATACCTATTTCTTCTTAGCTTAATCATTCTGCAGTTTTTTCATTATTAGTCCATAAAAATATGAGTTAGTAAAAGGTTAAGGGTGTGTTTGATTGCAAGGTGGAAAATATGTGGAAAAAAATTAATTCCATGGAATTATTTTTCTAGGAAATAAATTTCATGGAATTTTTTTGAAAACTTAATTTGGGTGTTTGATTGTAATTATTTTCCACGGAAAATAGTTATTTACCATGGAAAATGATATTTTTCTATGGGTTGGACAAATATTATTTTCCACCATTTTAGAAGAAAATATGAAAAATAATAGTTTTTTGGAAAATAATTCCATGGAAAATATCAACTATCAAACACTACAATTGGTAGAAAAATTATGATGGAAATATTTTCCATGGAAAAAGAAGCCAAATCAAATACAGCCTAATAAATTTAAAGAATTCTAGGTGGATGTTGTACGACTTGTGAAAATAACCTCCGAATCTTGTACTTGAAGGTAGATTATTGTTAACCATGCTATTCCATATTTTGTTAAATTGTTAGTTTCCTCTTTTCATATATATATATATATATATATATATATATATATATATACCGCCTGCAGAGCCCTGCCTCTCCCCCACACCATCAGATAGGGGGGCCCGCTCGATCCAATGGTCGAGGGCGGCGGGGCTACGTGGGCGAGGCTCCGAATATATATATATATATATATATATATATATATATATATATATATATATATATAAAGGATTTACACTGACCACACCTACTTTAAAAATATATATATATATAAATGGCTGAGGGTGTCAGTGTATTTATTTTTAAACTAGGGGAGGTCTACTTAGTAAACACAAAACATAGGGGGTGTCATTGTAAGTAACCCTAGAATCTATATATAATATGCTCGTTCCGAAAGAAACTTTTCTTCATTCCACAGTGACATATTTTGTTACACCTAAGCGTTCAAAGATACCTACTCCAACCGTTTCCTATTCCATAACAAGTGGTGTACCCTCTTTGTTACTGGGTCCTCAACTTTCTTCATTCTTCTAGGTAAGCTTGAGCTAGATAAATCTCAAGAAAAACCAAAAATTAAAAAGATATAAAATTTATGTAACGTATATTTACTGTTGCAAAATTAGATCTGATCCCTCCCTTTGATAGATATATCGATGATGATTTTTTTTTTTTGATAGTTGCAAATTGTGTTTTCTGGAATTAGGGGAGGAACAGTTTCAACAAGCTGTTCCCATTGCACCTTTGAATCCAAAAGGTACCAGCAAAGGACAAAGAAACCTCATAATTCTATTGGTAGATTTTTATTCTTCACGTATTGTTATATTCCAAGCACTTTTTATAAGAAACCTATGAAGTTAAGATCAATTATTTTTCTTTTTATTCCAGGTTAAGATTAGAGACATTAGTCTAAATCAATTGGTCTTGTGCCAACCAGTTAGTTTGTGAGATTAATTTGATGAGCTAGCTTACACATTTTACTACACAATTCATGTTGGCTCAGGTTCATGTATGGACTTGTTCCAAATCTGAGTTTGGCGAACTCCAAAATTCATATCTGTTTAACATAAATTATCATAATTCGTTCATCCTGTTTCCGTTTTTGTATCACGTCTCTTACAAGGTCAGGGTCAGGAAGAATTAGTTTGGACTTGAATCCTACAGTTTTAATTGTTACCTGCCCAATCCAAACGCAAGACTAAGATCTCCAAGCCAAACCTGGTCTGAATCTATCAGATTTGTTCTTTCCAGTCTGAATGAGAACCATTGTTTTGGGTCAAGCTCGGACTTGAAATTTTGGATTTTGTAGAAATTATTTTAGTTGAAGTCGACTAATAGCTCGGATAACTAATATTGTAGGTACAAAGATTAATCTAATTTGTAAGCATAAAGTAAATTTAATTAACATGTATTATGTAACTGTGCTGCTTGTGAAGGACATGTTTCTTGCCAAGTGTGCTATTTGGCATAATGTGTTATAGAGAGAAATACAATTACCTATAGAAAATTATATTATCTCAACTCTTCCTTAGTTTGCAGTTCAAGAGAACTTGGAGAGTGCCTCCTTGGTTGCATAAGCTTTAATTTCATAGACAAATGCGTGATAGGTCTACTTGCCCGCCAACTGAACTCCTAGGTTGTATGGTATATGACCCCCTAGGCTCACAGATACCTTTGCTTGGAATTTTGCACCAACATTGAGGGTTGTTGTCAGGTCGATAGCCCGTTGTAGAAACTTGGTAGTCGTTATGAAGCTTTCTTGTGCTGCATAGGTGACTATTTTGATGGGAGTATGTTTACTCTCTCTCTCTCTCTCTCTCTCTCTCTCTCTCTCTCTATATATATATATATATATATATATAGCCCCCAACCCATAGGATAGCTACGGGACTTAAAAAATGGATGGGGTTCTTTACCAAGTCTCCTTGGTCGACGATAAACTTTTGTTGCGGTGTGACTAGTTTATGGAGAACAGGCTGCAGTGGAGCACAAGGTTTGCGATTCAACAATGATGAAGCAGTTTGGGCATTTCTTCCCAGACTAGCTATCGAGAAATCTGCTGCAATTGTCTCCTCAGCTGCATAGTTTTCGGCTCATTCATCAAAGAATTTTTGAAATTTCAATTCCAATTTCATGTGTTTTTATTAGCAATCAACAATTCACTAAATCCCAAGCTTGACTTCTTAATTAATTAGATTTTGTACAAATTCCATTACTCTGATAGATGAAGAGGACGATGGAAGCTTGTGAAGATTGGATGATGGGCGTGGATCTCATAATACTGTAGAACTTACCCAAATATTATTGTTTATCTATGCAAAACTTGGAGAAATTATGGTTTTTATATAGTTTGGAGTTAATTTACTTGGTTTGGTTATTGCAATACTAATATAGACTATACATCATGGTGTGGCAAATCGAGCTTTACTGGTTTGTATCTTGATGTTAATGATGTGTATCCTTAATTTTATTTTATGCGGGGTTATTCATATCTATTCACATGTACTTGTATTATAACAGGTTTAATCCCAACAAAAAATATCCTTAGTTTCGTTTTTGGAAAGAGAGATTTGTTTTTGAAGAGCGATTTGGAAGAAAAATTATCCATTTTTTTAGGAGTCCCGTAGCTATCCCGTAGGCCACTCCTGTATGGAAAGGGATTCTATATATATATATGTGTGTGTGTGTGTGTGTGTGTGTGTGTGTGTGTGTGTGTGTGTGTGTGTGTATATATATGACAATGTATTTATAGTGTATTGCTCGATGGACAATGTACATAATTCCAGATGGACTTAAATTGTGTTGGGGTATTTTGACATTTTCTATGTTGTAAATTTATAGTCTTTGAAACTAGGTCTATTAAATTCATTAGAACCGTTCATTTTGGGTCACTTAATTATGTGAAATAGACCTCCGGATAACATGACTGAGGTTTCAGACAGTCTGTGCAAATCAACATGGAGTGAATTTTCGATATACATGTGATTTCTTTTATTTTATATGGAGAGGATGGTAACTTAAAATCTCTCTCACGCAATGGTAAAATTGAAGAGTAAACATGCTAAGATTGTATATTATAACATGCATTATTTCACAGATTATAATGAATTCTATCCTCTCGAATTATGCTTTAATTGGTGGACTTTTTTTTTTTAAATTTTGCAGCAGCCAGAATGTTTTCACAAGGAGGTAGTAATGACTTCCCACCAGGCATCGATGCAGAATCAGCGCCTTCCAAAGGGTTTTGCATACGTTCCTGTTGGCTCGCTCTCTAAAGAGAAACCGGTGGTTCATGATCCCGAGTCTCATGAACCACGAGAGCCTGGTGGGTAGAACTAGAATGGTCAGATGCGAAGGCTGTTGAGGCTTTTCAGTTTCTCAATCATGGGAGGCCAAAATATCCTCGATTGTAATTTAAGAAGAGATCTGGGCCTGCTTGTGAATATAATATTGCCAACAAGGATGATCAAAAGTGAAGAAGGGGATAGCATTGGCTGATGTAATCTATTGACATAACGGAAGCTGTCGTTATCACAAAGAAGTTTTGGTATTAGCTTTGTATATCAGAGAGCAACTGTACAAAGGGTCAGTAGTTAGATTTAATTAATTGTTGGAGGAGGGTTTGGTTTCATAGGCTTTGTTGTTGCCTGTGGAAGCACTCATTCTTTCCTTGTAACCTTACACAAAGTTAAATAGTTTTCGCTTGTCTTTTGTATATACTTTTGCCATTTCTCCTGTGAATACCTGGGCGTAAATTGGATATATAGAATAAAATTATGGACTGTAAGCTAATCTTAGGGTTTTTTTACCCCTAAATGTGCTGATAGTTCGCGAAATGCCAGTACATACTCTTTTGTACATACCTGCCATTTTTAGTTCGCGAAAAGAAGTCAGCTATGAGTTTTCTTCCATATGTAGTAACTTGGTCGGTCTGATGTGTATGTGAGTAAGTTGGCCTGCTAAAAGTTTTGTTTGTCTAACGTCTGCGATTACGATTTTGATGTAGCTTTGTAATGTTGTTGGACAGCACGAGTTGCGGAAGTGCAGGTTGTGATTTTTCTCAATATTATGTAGCTTTGTCATGTAGGACAGCACGAGTTGCGGAAGTGCAGGTTGTGATTTTGCTCAATATTGTTGCATGGACCTTTGTAATGATCAAGACTGGTAAGTCCATTTGATTTAATCTTACTTTTTGTCACCATTTTTTATTCTATTTTTTACAAATTTAATCTGAACCATTTTTAATTAACTATTTTTTAAAATCTAATCCTACAGATATGGTGTGGATGATAATGGGATGGACATAATATGGAATGAATATATAGCCAATGATTCGTAGTCTAGTGGTAGTGGTGAGGCATGCGGCCCGAGTGGCAGGAAATTGATTCCCTCCCAGTGGTATATATATATATATATATATATATATATATATATATATATATATATATATATATATATATATATGAAGGTTTGTTCTACGGTGGTGCTGGACTGGCTGTACTGACTTACCTCACTAGCTAAACTAATGGAACCTATATATATATATATATATATATATATATAATGTTTTAATTTTGGAGATTTTGCATGAATCAATATTTGAGACACTGGCTGAATGTATTAATTATTTTTTCAGAAAACATGATTTTAGATTTATTAATTAGTGAATCAAAATAAAAATCATTCTACAAGGTTACTTTAATTATAATTTTTTCATAAGAAGGACTTCGAGATAAAAATCAGATACAAAAAATTTTTACACTTAAATTGTATGTGTAAATTATCGTTGACATGAATTGCTTAGGTATTTAACTGTTGGTTCAAATCTGAAATCTGGAGCTTATATCGTACCAGATTGCTTCATTGTGTTTGCTTGCTTGCTTAGTTTAAATTTTTAAATTTTGAGGACAAAATTAATTTAAGGAAGATAGTTTATAACATCCTAAAAAATTTATACAACATTTTTGTATGTCCTTTAAATTATAAAAATTGATTAATTTACATTTGTGATTTTTTTAGTACTCTTATATTTTAATGGAATATTATACTAAATCTTGTATATATTTATTTGGTTGTATAACTTCAAAATTAAAATGCCTTAGATAATTAATTTATAACAATTCTCGATGAGGGAGATTTCGATTAAAAAAATTTGAAAGGTTATTTCTTGAGACTGAAATAAACATGTTGTAAAGGAAAGGACACTCCATTACGAAAGCTTGAGTAGGGATGGTATATGATGACATTTAACCAAAAAAGTGAATTGGGTCTAGATAAACCCCGTAGTTAGATATAACTAGACACGATTTTTTTTTTTTTCTTTTTTTTCAGTTTGTGGAGGATGATTGCGAGTGGTTGAATTTGAAAGATCAAAAAATGGATGGAATCATGGTTAGGAAACCAAACCAATACTTAATAGGAATTCCTAAGGATAGAATTGTCTATGATAGCGGATAAAGATACAATCAAGTGAAATTGGTAAGATGAATCTTATCCTTCTCTAAGACTTGGTAAGATGAATCTTATCCTTATGAATCTTATCCTTCTCTAAGACTTGGGATATAAGACAATTAGGACATGAGGTGCAAAATTGCTATCTTTTATGGTTAGACGATTTAAAAAAGAGTGATTCAATTCGTTCACCACATGCATACTTGTTATGTTCTCTGAAAACATCATCACAACACGATAGACAAGTAACATGATAAGGTAACATGATAAAAATTATGGAATACGTGAACATGAAATTTAGCAGTATATAAATCACTACAAGAAAAAAAATGTTATAAAGTTTGTTAAATTGTGATTATAACGTTTTATAATGAAGTGTTATAAAGTTTCAGTAAAGGGTCGAATTATAACGCTTATAAATTATAAAAGTTTTTCTCAATATAATAGTAACGCCCACTTTTGCAAGATTGACCAGTTTGTGATGGCTCCTTGGGCCTATTGTATTGAATGCATCACAATGGACAAATTATGGAAATGTTGAACTATGTATACTTTGTATATTAGATTAAAAGGATTTTTTGTTGTATGGAATTGGAAAATAAGTGGAGAGTATTCCTATTTCCTTTTTTTTTTAAATATAATTAGGACACGTTTGTTTCACGGAATCATGATCTCGGAAAAGGAAAGTCATTCCTTTCTTTCGGATGCATGAAGGAAAGGGGAAGGAAAGAAAATAATTCCCAAAGTGAGAAAAAAATAGGAAGAAAAATGGTTCCCCCCATCCACCCAGTCTCCAACCCTATTGTCTTGTTAAGTGTTGTGAGTCTTAGGTGGCTCCTATGTGGCATGAGCCACAAGACAATGTCTTGTTTATGTGGCAAAATTATATCTCAAAAGACAATGAGATAGAAAAACTCTCTCCAATGCAAAAGTATTGAGGAGACAATAAAAATTATTTTTTCCAACTTACAAGGCAACTTTTAAGACAACTACTCATCTTCTTTCTTTTTTCTAATATTATTTTATTCATAATTGATGACATGGAAGAGAAGACATTGTCAAGTGCATTGTCTAGAACAAGACAATCAACTTCACAATGTCTTCTTTAATTTTTGCCACATAAGCTTCACAATTGACTTGACAATTGCATTGAAGAAGAACTTTTGAATAAAATTTTGTCTTCCTATGTGGCAACAACTTTTTTCCAAAGTCACAATAGGGTTGGAGATGCTCAAGGTTCACTTTCTCCCCTAATTTTCTTGGACTTCCCAAACACCAGGAAAAAAAAAAAAGAGAGAAATAGCAATTTTTCAGAGGAAAAATATTGACAAGGAATTGTTCCTTTCCTTTCCATTCCCCGAACCAAACGAGATCTTATAGAAAACTTGTTGCTACTTGCTAGAGATCAACCACTCAATGTATGGACTTTTCTCGGCGTGATCTTGTTTTCGTTATCTTATACTTATTTTATGACCAGTTGGGTGACATTTTGCCCATCTCATAATTATTTCAAGCATAGTCAAACTAATAATGTACAAGTAAAAGTAGTAGGAAAAAAAAATTATAGACTCACAAGTAAAACTATATATGAAACAATTATAAGAAGAAAACTTAATTACCAAAAGGAAAACATAAAAAAAAAAAAAAAAACCTGCCATCTTAGTTCTGTACAGTCACACTTATTTTCTGATACATTTGATGTGTACAATTTTGAAGTGTCTGTAATTTTGGAGTGTCTGTGCTTCTTCTTCGAATACTAGTTAGTTATCTGTTCCGTCTGCAGACGCAACCCGCCCCCTCCTCCCTTCCCCGATCCGCATCTCCTCTTCCACAGGCTGATCGAGCTCCGCTCCCGTACCGCCTCCTCCTCCTTCCGCTCCACGGGCCTAGGCGGATCCATCCCTTCGACGGTCTCCACCCTCGCCAACGTAGAGAACCCCCCCTGGAGCCTCACCAACCTTCCGGTGCTAGCCGGAGGGCTGGCGGTACTCCGGGCCGACTTCAAGGAGGACGACTTCGACCGCACCAGGCCGGGCGCTGCCGCGCCCGGAGGCGGCTTGCACCGCCTTATCTGGCCCATGCAGCCTATCCTGGGGGAAGTAGGCTCCTCGACGGGCACCTTGGGGCTACCGCGAGGGCGACGAGTGGCCGTATTCGTAGTCGTCGTCGTCTTCTTCTTGTTGGCGGGACGATAGGTCACCAAGGGGCCGGTATTGAAGTTGTAACTACGAGGGGGGGTGGCGGCAGCGGCGGCGGCGGCGACTTTGGTCGGGGGAGGCAGCAAGCACCATGCTGGGTTGAGGGAGTTGAGCTTGGCCTGGTGGTACTTGTCTTTCTTCCCCATTAGAAATTATCAAGCAAGCAAGGATATATGTATGTGTTATATATAAGCATTCAAATGTCAAGCATACGTATATATATATATATAAGAAAAGATGGTTAGTCAAACAAGGAAACGTATTGGAAGGAGGGGACCAATTCTACATGTTAGAAAGTCTTTGGGGATTGATAATGTAATGTGTGTGTTATTAGGAAAGGTACGGGTTAGGTCCCTAGTTAGCAATTCGGCAAACATATAAAATTCGGGACGACAAAAATACGAGTATAAATCGGCTCAGTACAACTAAAATACGTTAAAAAATTCGGTCAAATATTCAAAAAATAGAAATATTGAGGTTAGAAACTTCACATTCTTAAATATGTTATCAAATTTGGTTAACTAAACATGTTCCCACCATATTTTTTGTGCCAAATTTTTCAATAATTTATACGGAACACATTTAAAATTTCGCATGCTTAAAATTTACTTACTGATTCAAATCTTTCAAAAGTACGTAATTATTATACGTTTATGAAAGATACGGAAAAATTCGCGTATAATACGAGTTTTATTCGGATGATTGCTAACATTGGTTAGGTCATATGTAATTGTATACCAATATTTGTTTTGACAATGATAACCTGCGAGATACATGTGTTTTCCGTTTGAAATTTGAGTGTTTGCCGTTCATTTTGGCAAATATCTTAAACCAAAATGAACACTAAACACATTAAAAGTTATCATAAGATATATATATATATATATATATATATATATATATATATATATATATATATATATATATATATATATATATATATATATAGAGAGAGAGAGAGAGAGAGAGGAAAACTTGGGGGTGAAACTTTTGAATTTTTAAAATACCCTTTAGTATTTTATGACTTGATGTTATTATATCAACTTGCATGTCATTTATATTTAAGAGTCAAAGCAATAAAGTTTGCATGCTATGGAGTTTTCTTTTTCCGTACAACTCTTCATATTCCAATGGTAATACATTTTTATGTCTTTACCATTTTTCAAAGGTTATTATTCTAAACAGAAAATTAAAACAAAATCGTACTTCGAATCTGTTGATATTGTAAAAAGAAAACACACACATAAATAGTCATCGAAAAAAGACGAAAGACAACAACTGACATTATGGTATTCTAATTAAAATACGTGCAAAGCACGTACATGTAGACTAGTATATATATATATATATATATATATAATATATATATAGATAATATATATATATATATATATATAATATATAGAGAGAGGAGAGAGAGAGAGAGAAGAGAGAGAGAGAAGGAGAGAGAGGATCGCGGAGTCCCGTCTCCTTGCACCATCGGATCGAGATATATATATATATTATATATATCTAATATATATATATATATATTATATATATATAGAGAGAGAGAGAGAGAGAGATAGAGATAGAGAGAGAGAGAGGGAGAGAGATATCAAGATCTCCACACTTTTTACATTCTTCCTATTTGCACCGTTGGATGGTGCTTTAGTCATCTAATCTTAACCGTTGATTTACCATGGTTAATATAGATGACTTAAAGTACATCCAACGGATGTGAACATGGAGATGCATGAAAATGCAAAAATTATATATATATATATATATATATATCTATATATATAGATATA
>JANAVB010040220.1:11860783-11984375 GCA_029216955.1 Iris pallida
ATAGCTTCCTATCATTAGAGTTTGCATAAACATCATCTAGTAGCTACACCTACTGCGAGATTAGTAGTGATGACGGAGGAGGACCAGTGCCTATTAGATCTATCTATAGATGTTCTATTTTTATAGCGGAGAGAGTTCAGGGGGCGATTCTTGTGATGCCACTCCCCAGTTATGATATCATATTGGGGATGGACTGACTTAGCTATGCCCATAATCTATAGATTGCCATGAGGGTAGTATTTTGTTCAGTCCCCCAGGCACGCACACATTCAGTGTCAGAAGGACAGGGCCGGAGATCAGCCTAGAGCCGAACTGTTTTGTGCGACAGTCGGGGACGCAGTACCGCCACACCCTATCATTAGGGACTTTATGGATGATCCCAGATGATCTTCCAGGACTTTCGCATGACAGATGTGGAGTTCACTATAGATTTAGTGCCGGGTTTCACAGTATTCTGGGCTTGCTAGAGTGAATCCCAAGGAGGCCATAGAGATGAAAGAGCAGATTGATGACCTGTTGAAAAAGGGTTTCATTCGATCCAGTGCTTCTCCATGGGGAGCGCCAGTGCTCTTTGTGCCTAAAAAGGATGGTACAGTCCGGTTGTGTATTGACTATCGGGCCTTGAATGCCATCACCATCAAGAACAAATATCCTCTACCCAGGATAGATGATTTGTTCGACCAGTTGAGCGGGGGCGAAGGTATTTTCCAGGATAGACTTGAGATCTGGGTACCACCAGGTGAAGGTTAGGCCAGCTGGTTTGTTGCAGCCGTTACCCATTCCTGAGTGGAAGTGGGAACATATTATGATGGACTTCGTTTCAGGGCTTCCTCGTTCCCAAGGAGGGAAGGATGCCATCTGGGTCATCGTAGACAGGCTGACGAAGTGTGCGCACTTCATACCCTTCAAGGTGGGGCTTTCCTCCGAGAAGTTGGCGGAGCTATACATGCAGCAGATAGTTCGCCTACACGGAATGCCGGTGAGCATCGTGTCAGACAGAGACAGCAGATTTACATCCCACTACTGGAGGAGCTTGCAGGAGGAGTTGGGCAGTAGGCTCAAGTTCAGTACGGCGTACCACCCACAGATAGATGGGCAGTCCGAGAGAACGATACAGACAGTGGAGGATATGCTGAGGACCTGCGTACTGGACTTCGGAGGATCATGGGAGAGCCATCTGCACTTGGTAGAATTTTCATACAACAACAGCTACCAGGCCAGTATTGGTATGTCTCCTTTCGAGGCGCTATATGGACGACGATGTCCCACACCGCTCTTTTGGGATGATATCGGAGACAGAGTTATGCTTGGGCCAGAGATGATCACGGATGTAGCAGAGAAAGTCGGGATGATCAGAGACAGGCTCAGAGTAGCTCAGGATAGGCAGAAACACTGGGCTGATGCTAGTCGCAGGCCGATGGAGTTCGCAGACGGTAATATGGTGCTAGTAAAGATATCACCTACTCGAGGGACGATCCGGTTCGGACGAGGAGGAAAGCTGAGCCCCAGATACATCGGGCCATTCGAGGTACTTGGCAGGATCGGAGAGGTAGCTTACAGGGTTGCACTTCCACCCAACCTAGCAGGAGTTCACGATGTCTTTCACGTATCTCAGTTGAGGAGATATGTTCCAGACCCCAGTCATGTGCTAGATCACTCAGAGTTAGAGGTCGGACCGAGCCTTACAGTTTCGAAGCAGCCAGTGGAGATATTAGACCGGAGAGAGAAGAGGCTGAGGAACAAGGTTATACCCCTAGTGCGAGTAGCTTGGAGCCGTCACTCCCCAGGTGAATCTACTTGGGAGAGGGAGTCGGACATGAGGGAGAGATACCCCTACTTGTTCGACCCAACCGCTGCGAGGGAACCACCCGTTCCCGCTTGATACCTTAGAGGTTAGTTTTGATCGCAGCCTTAGTCATTTTGTTGCATTTGCTTGCTACGTTAGAATATTGTAGGGTCTTCAATCCTTGTGAATTTCGAGGACGAAATTTTTGAAGGAGGGAAGACTTGTCAACCCCTGATTTTCAAAATTTATTAAACTAGTGTTAATTAATTATTAAATGTCATTATTAGTTTTAAAATAATTTATTATGATTTTAGGAATTTTTTAGAATTTTTAAATAAATTTTTAATGAGTTTTAAATACAAAAAAATATCATTTTGTAATTTATTTAAATGTTTTAATATCATTTTATAATTTTCTGAATTGTTTTAATAGTATTTTGCAATTATTAGAATTGTTAGTATATTAGTTTGTAATTTATTAATTATTTTAAATGTGGTGTGAAATTTCCTAATCTAAAGGGGCCTAGCTGCTAATTACCAAACCCCCCCTCTCTCACACGACAGCTCTCTCTCTCTCTCTCTCCTCTGACTCTCACCAACCCCTGCCCCGACCGACTCGCCGCCCTGCCCTCGCCGAATCCGGCTGACCCCACCGACCTCAAACCCACCTATAAAATCCCCCTCACTCCCCTCGACCAGACCCTAACCCTAAACACTCCCCACGACCGCCAGCGCCGCCCCCCCACCCACTCTCATCCCCACCGGAACCCTAGCTACGGCGAGCCCCTGTCCAGCCTCACCACTCGTCGTCGACAGCCGCCACCACCGTCATCCGCTTCGCCTTGCCGAGCTGGAGGCAGCGCCACTGGAGCGCCGTCGTCCCGACGCCTTCTGCGCCGTCCACGACCGTCGAATCCCCTCCCAGATCTGGACACGTGAGTATTTGTGTCAAACCGTGTCGTGTGAGGCTCGTGTCCACATATGTTGTTCGCCATGTCCTGGCGAGCACAAGTGTGGAGCTGGACACACGAGACTGAGCTCCTACGTATCGTGCTAAGCGAGGACACGCTGATACCTGTGTCCTTAACTGTCAGGACACAGGATGGTTTTTATATATTTTTTTTTATGTTAATTAATTCGAACCTAAATAAAATAAACACAACCCTTACTCTAACAAAGCCCACGGGCTGACCCCCTGGCCAGCCCGACTCAACCTAAACCCCCCCCCCCCCCCCCCCCCCCCCCGCGCTGTGTTGGCCTGGGTTCGAGCCCCCTGGCTGCCTTTCCTTTCCCTTTTCTTTTCCTTTTCCTTTTTCTTTTTCTTTTTTATTATATATATATTTATATATATATGTATATACATATATTTGTATATATATATATGTATTATTCTATATATACTATAATTTTGTATATATATATTTACTGTTTTTATATATACATATGTATACTTCATTATTTTATGTATGTATATATATATATATATATATATATATATATATATATATATATATATATATATATATATATATGTATTATGTATACATATATATTTATGTATATATATTTCCTTATGTATATATATTATTATATATATGTATACATTAATTTTGTATATATATATATGTTATATAGATAAGTATTTTCTTATATATATATATATCTATATATATATATATATATATATATATATATATATATATATATATATATATATATATATGTAATTTATATATATATATATATATATATATATATATATATATATATATATATATATATATATATATATATATATATATATATATATATATATATATCCAATATGTAAACATCCCTATATTTGTGTATATATACTTTCATATATATATATACACTATTTTATGTATGTATTTTACTTAGCTTAGTATAAATTATCTTTATAAGATAATATTCATACTTTTATAGTTACTATGTAAAACTTTACCTTATTAAAATAATAATATTTAGTTTGACTATTACCAAATTGTATTTTTATTGTATTTAAATTACTGCAACCATTTGGCGTCCAAGCCTAGCATGGGTATTTGGGCTCAAATGTGTTTTCACACATTCAAGACATGTACAAGTCATATTGAACTTGATTCATAGCCTTGGGTCCTGTATTTGAACTTTGGTTCAAATAATATACATGGACAAAATACGCAAATAATTAATTATTGTGTGCAATGCTGTTTTTTGATTTTCTAAAAATACTTAAAGTACTGCTAAAATTATGGAAAAATAGGTTTTAGATACTATGTTAAGTTAGCTAATTTAGTATAATTTTTGTAGTATTTAATTTACTGTTTTGCCACTAGTTTGGCATATGGAACCAAAACTCATTTTCTGTATACTTAGGAAAACTGATTTTTATAAAATATTTGTACTGGTTAATAAATTCCAGAAAAATTATAATAAATTTCTATGATTAACAAAGATCACTTTGGTACTTTACTTTAAGAAAAACTAGGCTTTTTGTCTACTTCAAAAATTGTTAGAACACAATGGTCTTTTGATTTATTTATTGATTAATTACGACTTGTAGCTTTTTGTGTTATTTGGAGTTTTAGCCGTGTTGAACCCCATCCCTCACTAGTGTAAAGACCCTAGAAAGTTAGTTAAAGTAGTGTGTCACCCCACATTGGTCTCCTATGCCAAAGTCATCATTTTGGCTAGGTGCCCAGTCACAAGTCGTGTCGCACCAATTAGTGTCCCAGTGTTTTAGCTTAGTGTAAAAACTAAGTTATTGTATTTACTTCTACAGCGATGAGTTACCGGACATCCATAGCACTGTTATCGCAGCTTGTTTTGTTTTGCTTTGCTAGAGGCAAGTACTGTCTACGAACTTTACATATTGTCACATAAATGAACTGCAAACCCCACCATGTTAAATGCTGATCCTTGGGGTAGCAAGTTAGATCTCTACATGTTGTACTTTCAGTTACTACCATGCTTAGAACAGTCTTGATGTATCTTTCACATGATTAGAATATGGGTTATGGGAAAACTGTTAGTAGTGTACGTGATTATGCCTCCTTCTCCCGTACGTATGTACCGAGCAAGGTCGACATGCTATATGTATACCTTGTCGTAGGCCTTTATCTCAAAGCGAATTTGTGCGAATGTACATCTGTCGCCGTTTCACTTGTACGGAAGTACATTTTATTATGTGCCCCCAGCACATTGTACATCTATTGACCGATCACGTACCTGCTACAGTTTTAAACATTACATATACATCTGTCTCTATGACATATGTGTCCTTGCCATGATAGACTATGTGATGCCATGCTTTCCAGTTATTCCTCTTTTGTTCATTTCTATGTTTCATATGCTAGTTTGCTAGATTTAGTACTTGCTCCCGTCTTGACAGGATAACGTTGTAGGTGTCCTTACTGAGGAGGAGTTACTCTGCGACTCATACTATGGAGTTACTGCCGAGGACCCAGCTTTGCTTTATGAGGATGTTCCTGTGGGGAACCTCGCCTAGTTGTCTTTTGTTTACTTAGACTTTTGAGAGTAGACATGTATTAGACTATATCATTTTGTAACTGGACATGTATCCAGTTTTACATTTCAGTTCACTTGTACTTGGACATTTTACTATATACGACGACTTTTGTGTTTGGAGCATTTATGATTCTTCTTCACTTATAGAACTGTTAGCACATTTAGTCTTATCCTGTTGTCTTTAGAACAGCTTACTACGTTTTATTTCAACGTAGGCTGGGCATGACTCGGCCTGGCCCAACAATTTGGGTAGCGGGTCGTGACAATGTTCATACAATAAGTCTAACTATTTTGTAAAATATAGACGAACAGTTTTTGATAAAACAAAAAGATGGTTTACGTAAGCACGGTTGGCTAAGTCGGGCTGGGCATATACACCAAGGATTGTGTTGACCTTAGAAAAGTCGAGTACGGGATTCGAATTGTGTCTGACGAGAACGAGTTAGACTTGATTGAGTAAGCGGGATGACTATCGATAGGGATACTATCGAGCAACGATAACGTCGGTGCGATATAGATGAGCGTGCTTGGAAGTAGAGGAATGGTTCGAACGGGTTTCGAAGAAGTCGATTTTGATTTGAATGATAGTTTTGAGGATTTGTTGAATGACTTCATTCCTGAGTGGTGTATGCGATAGTCTCAGGAATGTCGATCGATCGATTGAGAATTCGGGGTGTCGATGAGTCTATCAGCAAGCGCTGCGTTATGCAAAGCCGTAGATTGAGTATCGTTGAATAAGTTGTAGTCTTGAGATTTGACGAGTCGATTTGAACAACCTAGAATTTATGCGCACGGAACGTGCACGGGATTGAGGATTGTACGAATTATGAAACATGAAGATGATTGAGTAGGTGAAATCGAATCGAGTAAAAGTTAAGGTGTAGCGAACGGATGACTTGATAAAGGAAATCGATAGATGAAATCGTATAGAGAAAGTTAGCACGATAGGAAGATAGCGTGCATGAAAAAGTTAAATTTTTGAAGTTACGCGAATGACTCGGAGGATTGGAATGAATGTTGCTCGATGATTTGAGTTAGCAAGGAATGATACAAATTGAGGAAATACGTTGGTCGATGACTTAAGATAGACGGATGAACAATACATAAAATTGATTTGAAGAAATTGATGTTGTGAATGATTCGAGGGATAATGATCGAACTTGAATTTGAATGTCGAGAAGACTATCCAGTCGGACGATAGCATCATTCGCACGACTCGAAATTCGTCGCAAAGGAAGATCGTCAGGTTACGCATATCATCGATGGTATTGAGGCGTATCAAAGATCGATATGCGATAACTCGGGGGCACTCTAATTCGGTGAAAGACGATCGTGCAAGTGTTATTGTTCGGTTGGATGCTATACTTAGAATTTTGATTGAGATGAATGTTGGATGAAAATGATCGTGTCTTGATGGTTACGCGGATAACCACAGCGTCGACATTTTTGTCTTGTGCGAGCGCAACTCCAGCCTCGCACATGCGTTACGTCAGATTTGGGACAATTGTTCCGCGTGAGCGCTGATATGGTGATTCATGTCGCGGGAATGATCGTACTAGGAAAATCAGGACGCGACAACTTTGATTGTCTCGACTTGTTGGTTTGATGCGAAGGAAAATTCGAGGATGTTTGGACTTCGATTGAAGATTGAATAAACTTGAGGATTGAGTAGGTCCAATCCGCGCATCGAAAATGAATTAGTCTAGACGCAAAACATGAGTTACGTCCCGATGAGAATAATTATTCCGCGAGAGCGTGCATGGTGATTCATGCCCACCGTGGATAATTTGACTCGCGTGAGATCGGGGCACAACATATTGTTAAGCTAGACGACCTTATCATCGATTACGTGAATTGGGATGAACGACTTAGGGAATATGAATTGTGAATTATGGTTTAGTGATGAATTGTGCCGTAGCGTACTTGAATTGAGAAGGATTGATAGGCGAATTATATCGAATGTGTTTGAAGGGATAGACTATACAAGATGACTTATTGAATGAGCGATTTGATACGTCATAAAATTGGTTGAACGTGAGTTGTCGTAGAATGGCTTTGCTGAATGACTCAGACCCCGTGCGACGAACGTTGGGATGTGTGTAGGAAATCTATGCTCGAAGTTTAGAAATCAGAGTGATGCGAGCTTGGGTAGCAAACCCCCGTACTATCAACTTGGTTTGACCTTAGGATGGGGTCAGTGTTGATATTGTTGTTTGGGAACTATGATTCCAATACTGACGGAAAGACATAGCCTAGCGGTTAGGCAGGCGTCCGAGTGCGAAGTGGTAGGATTTGTGGAGGCACCACTTGCTAGTCTCGGTTGACATGTACGTATATCAGGGACGCCCGAATATGTGCACGATCCAACTCGAGTGGTGATGGCGGATTCTCTATCACAAGGCTTGGCTGAAATACATGTATTTTGGGGACGCCTAGAATATGTGCACGATCCAACTAAGTGATACGTTGAATTCAAGTGAGATTTGAGGAACGGAAAAGTGTCGAAGATTTTGAGATCGTAAGTTTTGAAGAAAGGATTGAGGGTAGCACGAGCGTGGCTCGGATTTGAGAAATGCATAGGAAAAATGTGTGCGAGAAACATAGAATATTGAATAAGTGATAAGTCGATAAGTGTACTCAGTTAGTTTCGAGGACGAAATTTTTTCTGAGTGGTGTATGATGTAGTGCCCCGTCCCGCTCAGTCAATCGGAGGAATAAGAACGCCGACGGCGTTCGAACTTAGCCTTGCAATGGCTGCTCAGAGATATCGCTCGGTCGAGACGACCGTTCGCTCAGATGGGGTAGTTTCGATGAACTCGTCTCATCTTTGCCTTTACATAATAAATCGCATGTTTTCAACTTGCACAAGTAGGCTTGATAATAAAAGAGACGAATCCACATAGCTAAAGGGAATAATCCCGACGGGTCGAATTGAGTTAGAATATGGAAAGGTCCAAAACGATCGTCTTAGAGTTGGTGCATGGCGTGCTTTGAAAATGACACTTGGTCCTTCGTCCCGTGGCTTGGGAGAAGGAAGAGTTGGTCTACGCCACAAGCTAAGAGTTAGCCAAATTTATAGGCGTCGCCCGCATAAATGCTTCATAAAGCATGCACGGTCTCTTTTCCAAGATGTGGCATAGCCTCTTCTCGCCGATAGGTTAAGTTGTATTGTACGGCTTGTGGCATAAGTCTAGGCACCCAAATAGCTTGGTTGTTCAAGTCGAACGCGTGCACGGCACGTTCCTACGATGCAAGCCTTGACGCAGCCTTTGCTCGTCAAGTTGTTGCAAAGTAAGTTAGGCAAGTTACGTTAAGCTATCAGGAGTAGTAACAGGCACGACCCTATGAGTTCTACGGCCGGGTGTAACCACATAGTCTCACGATCGTAAGGCCCGTCATATAGAGTATGACTTGGGCGGTGGTGTCACATAAAGTTTCACGTTGGTTTGAGACACGATGCCACGAATTTAGTGTTTTAAGGCACGGGCCACGGATGATCCATTGAGTTTGGAAAGTGTTTCAAATAGTTGTTCTTGAGTTGAGTGAAATGATAGGGCAAGAAAGAAAGAATGCTCATGATTGGGTCGTTGAGGCAGGAAAGAAAGAATGCTCGCGACTGGGTCGTCGAGGTAAGATCTCAAATGTGAGAAGTATTGAACTTAGCCCTGAAAGAGATGGTAACACTAGAAGTAGCAATGATTGTGTGAGACGTCAGTTTGAGTCGAGTCTTGCATTGTCATTGGACAACTTGTACAAGGTAAATAAAATAAACAGTTTCTCGAACGGCGACCCAGGCGGCCCATGGGAACCGTTGCGATAGAGACTTTTCGTAGACTGTGTGTTGGATGACCGCACGGGTTAGGCGGGGACTTGCAGCGGAGCTAGCTACTCGCGCTGGCAAGGGGCGTCCGTCTAATCAAAACTACAAAAGGAGTCCACAATGGCTCTGAGAGCCAGTGACCAAATTCATATAGTTAAGTCGGCAGAATAGCGGCAAACCGCGTGTATGCCTTTGGATTTGGTCTAGAACTTGAATGTATGTTTAGTCGGTAACACAAAATGTTTGGGCCTAAGATTTAGCTACAACGAAGACAACGTACTTCGGCACGAGATGTGGCGTCGAGTCTTGAGTTGTCGACATATAAGTTGCATAGTTTGGATGTAAGTTGTCTTGAGTTTAAGTCAGGAAACCGCCGCAAGGCAAAGTTGGTTGAGTGACACTGAGTTCACAAGTCTTGATTGGATCGGTTGATGATTTAGTAGCAAAGGGCCGCGAGGCGGCGATATGGTTAAGTATCACTGAGTTGCGAGGCACGGCCTCAGCAAGGGTTTTGTAGCACGGTCACACGGAAATGGAGTCTATCGTGTAGTTGCGTCTCTGATTTTGGGCCGTAAGACAAGCACGACCTGATAGGTTAACGTTGTTGAGTTGATGTTACATTGCAAGCACGAAATGGTCCTGAGACGCAAAATAGGCCAAGGCGTCTGTCCTAAAACCGATCATAAGGAAAGACTAGAAAGACAATTGTTAAGAAGGGACTATATTGCACAAAGTAAATCAAACGTGTTGGTTTCGTATGGGTGGGCGAGAAGCTCATTCCACCAGTACAGTTGAGTACTGACACCTACATAGTTTCCATGTGCAGGCACAGGTAGAAGTTCGTGGCACGGAGCTCGCTTGGATGCGTCGAGGCACGGAGTTCCTTGGCGATTCTGTAACGCCCCAGAACCAGAATACTGGAGAGCGGGGGCATACATAGCCAGCTATGTATAATGAAATTGAATCCATCCTACTATACGGTCATGGCTGTCTAGATATATGAGGGTTTAACTACAATCCATTAGTCTCATATGGTCAATAACAAGCCTAATTGTCTCAATCTCAATGCAAGCAAGTTACAAGATGTAAGATCGTCAAATATACAATAGTAAGGCATCCCAAACATTACATATCCAGCTGATCATGAAGCTAGTCATTACAAAATGTGAGGACTAGCAAGAGTTTAGTCATACATGATCAACCCTAGGATCTGTCAATCATGTTACAGCCCGTAGGCAGACAATAATAAGGTGTGTAATACGAGCTAACAGGTGCTCGCCGGCTAAACGCCTCAAAATAAAATTTTTACAATAGAGTGGAAGAGCAAAAATAAACCCACTCGTTGTCCTGGTCACGCCTGATGGTCACCATCGGGCTGGAAGGTCGGTAGATCCTCTGAGGTTGCTCCGAAATCTGGCCACACAAAACCAGCTGGATCAGATCCCAGAAAGAGCAAGCGCCACAAAGGAGGCTTCACTTAAGAACTAAAACCAGCATCTCAGAAATATATATATTAAAGCAGTTAAAGAAACTTGAAGTAAAAGAATAATAATAGTCATAATGGAGTACGAGGGAACCATTCAAGTAGCCAGGCCATAACCCTTAAACCAAACAAGGACCGGGGTTGCAACCCTTCACCTGAATAGAACTCCGTCTCCAATCCTGTTGGTAAGGTAAAACATTACAAGCATGACGTGGGGTACAATAAGACAATAAACGAAAAGAGGACTTAGAACTGCTCCGGAAGCCAGGTTACAACCCTTAAACCAAACAAGGACCGGGGTTGTAACCCTTCACCTAAATAAAACTGAGCCTCTGATCTTTATTGTTAAAAGTGACAATCATGCGATCAAGCCTGCAATAATCGAGCACTGAAACTACACCATGCAATTGTTTTCGACAAATCAGAGACTACAGCTTTCTACATTAGCTAACTAGGGTTATCACGACATGCAGTGAGATGTTCCTCCAGCCACAAGCCCTGCAGCTAATCCAGGTTATCCAGGCGACTTGGGTTCATTAAGCAGTACCTCGTTCTTTTCTATATATCAGTGAATTTAGACTTGTGCCCTACTCGTCGGCAGGCTACAAGTCCCACAATGGTGGCCGGAATAACGGGATCGCCTGTAGCTGGGAAAATCTCTCATGACTACTGAATTATTCTAGTTATTAGCCTTAACCATTTACAGTAGGTACCCCTGACCGTGGTACTCAGGGATCCTTGTCCTAGACATGATGCAAACATTACCGGTTCCATTTGTACAAACACACTCAACCACGGTGTCCAGGCCGTTCAATCTTATCATGTCATGTTCACTGTCAGGAGTGTGCCGCGTCGGGCCATTATCATGTTATGACAAAAGTGCACCACAACGGGTCACCATCGTATCAGGAAACAATTAATTTAGCACAAGTACACATTTATTAATTAAATATTAGAAGGGGCAAGGGCTGTGGGGGACTCATGCGGCTCAGAAAATTTTTTATGCGGCCAGCAGTCACTTGGCCATATATGGCTAAGCAATAAAATATATAAGCATGCACACTTGCATGCAAATGCATTTAATACATTAATATAATGTATTAAATAATGCATTAATACATTAAATACATTATATTAATATAATACATTATAGTAATATATTAATATATATTAATATATATATATTAATATACATTATCTTAATATACATTATTTTAATATAATATATATATTAGCATAATGCAGTAATATGCATGCGGCTGACTTCGTCCCCATATGCGGCTCACTTTGACAATGCCACAAAGCATGCATTAATATGCATGCAAATAAGCCACGTGATCCAAAGCAAGCATGCATTAATACGCATGCAAGGCCACGTGGGTTCAACATAATGCAAGCAAAGCTTGCACTAGCATGCGGCTGATGGGAGCCATATGCGGCTGGTGCATTTAAAAGAATATAAAAATTAATAATAATAATAATAATAATAATAATAATAATAATAATAATAAATGCAGTAATGCATTGCCATGCCATATGCGGCTAACTATTCTCCTACATGCGGCTACAGTGCATTTAAAGAATGTATAAAAGTCATGCGGCCGAATGCTTTTAGAAATACATTTGGAACATGCATTACATAATGATGCTGAATGCATGCTATGCATTGGAATAATGTATTAAAGAATGCATTGGAATATACATTAGAATAATGCTGCAAAATACATGTAGAGAATGCATTAATATATGCATGCCTTTAGAATATGCTTTAAACTATTGTATGCATTAGAACATTATGCGGCTATGCTTGGTTCCCATAGCCATATATGCGGCTAGCTACTTATTTGCTTATGCGGCTATGCATATACAAATGTTCGTAAATGCAAATAAGGGCTAATGCATACAATTTTTAAAAGGACCGAGCAATTAATGCAAGCAAGCACATACTGGCAATGCATTAAATATGCATTAAAGTGGCATGCGGCTAGCTACTGTACATGTTCATGCAAGCAAGGCTTGCTAACCCACGCATTAAATAATGCATTTAGAGAACACATGCCTTAATAATTAACATGCAAGCAAGCTTGCCAGCACATGCATTAAATAATGCATATGCGGCTCACTTGACAGTTGCATGCGGCCAAGTGCTGAAAATGTCCATGCGGCTCAGCAATTTCCCGTGGGTCAATTTGGACCAAAACGAAATTCTCTGCAACATGGGATCATCAACTTAGCAAAATACGCAAGTTTGATAGATCAAAACTCCCGGAACCGAAAATACTACAAAGCTAGATTTACAAGAATTTAACCATGGAAATGAAAAATGCCAAGCACTAAAGTGGGTCAGAAACATATGAGGAAGACAATAGAACAATAAAAATGGACTTCATCCATGAAGCAAGGTGCACTTGCCTAAGCTCTCCCTCTCTCTGGTTGGTGGAGAAGTAATGGTGGGGAAGAAGAAGAGTTAATGAGGAGAGAGAATTGTGTGGTAGAATATTTAATGAAGATGGTGGTAGTAGGTGGGATATTTAATGAAGGTGGTGGTAGGTGGGAGTGGTTTGGCCCACATAAAATCTAGCAAAATCGAACCATGCAAAACCAAGCCGAACCAAGTCAAGTTGGGCCGAACCAACCAAGGAAACATGCAATACGGGTCTAAATACGTACACGTATACCGAGATACGTAAAACGAACAATGGTTATTACAGATTCGAAGCGTGCGGCCGCATGGAGTCAAGACTTATACTGGACATAATGTATGGAGGTCGCCTTCCGAAGCATCCGCTGGCTCGAGACATGGATTGAGAAATGAGAGAGAGCTGAGTGACTTGTAAAATGTGAGAATAGTGAGCTTGAGTGATTGTAATATTGGCCTTGCGCCCCCAATGTAACCTTTGTTTCAATATCAATAAAGAGCTTATTTGAATAACTTGTGTTTGTTCTAAATTTTCCGTTGTGTGTTCAATGTCTCTGCTTGGGACTTCTCTGCGACGACCCCGTCGCAGCCGTCGAAATCGGCCGTTATGGAACCCGCCTTGCACGAGCGCAATCTAGGCTCGTGCGGCGTCACGCCTTAGCGAGGACGATCGCTCCTACGGGAGTGGAGCGTGACACGGGGGACCAGCCACTAGAAAATCAAACACAAAAAATTAAGATCAAAGACTCGTAAAATCAAACACAAAAAATTTGGGGGTTAGGGTTTTAAAAAAAATAAGGGTTAGAGTTTTACCAGAGGGTCGGCTGTCGGGGGACGGGGGGAGCAGCCACCGCCGGTCGGGCAGTCGGGGGAATGGAGGAGCTGCTCCGCTCGGTCTTGAAAAACAAAATTTGGACAAAAAAATAAAAAGTAAGGTCGGGACTCGGGAGAAATGGGGAGCTGCTAGCCTGCTGGCACCATTTTGTTTTGGTAACTTGCTAACTTGAGATATTAGCATTGGCCTTGAAAGCAAAGTGCCATCCAGGCTCCAGCCCAACCCTCACTAGCCATTGGGCTAGTAAGTTGACATCCACATATAAGTAAAAAAAATTAGCATTTTTTTTTGCACTGGGCTACAGCCCAGTGCACACAAAGAGTCCCTCCGCCCCTGGCTACAACCTCATCCGGTGCACTTTTTCTCTGAGTTCCGACTACGAGTTCGTTTGGTGCAAGGGTCTGGCCAGAAAGATGCAGTTGTGTGTTTACAAGCTTCTACTCGGCCGCCTCTTGACTAGGGATCGCCTGACTTCATTTGGAGTGTCAGTTCCGGATCCCAAGTGTGTGCTTTGCTGTTTGGAGCATGAATCTATAAAGCATATTTTCTTCGAGTGCACTCTGGCATGGCAGATCTGGTCGGAGCAGAGTCGTGTATTGGAAGTGTGTGACTCCGAAAAAGGTATTGGGGACATCATCACGGTGGTTCGGGATAGCAGGGGTCAAGGGCAGGACTGGTTCCGAACCGCCAGAGTTCGACTGGCTGCTTCAGTTTGGCATGTATGATGGGAGCGAAACCGTCGGATCTTTGAGGGGCTGGTCACCCCTCCGGTAGGCATTCTCCATAACATCGAGTTTGATGTAAATGCTATGGAGAATTGATGAGTGGGAGTCCCACTCTGATTGTATGTTGTAAGATTATGGCTTTTCCTTTGGAATAAAATTTACCCTTTTTCAAAAAAAATATATATATATATATATATATATATATATATATATATATATATATATAGGAGGGATATTGCACCAAACTTATTGCATCAATTATTGCACCAAACAATCTCAACCACACATTTATTTCAATCATGTGGTTATAAAGCATTCCATAAAGTTATTGCCACGACAACATGTTTTATAACCACATGATTGAAATAAATATGTGGTTGAGATTGTTTGGTGCAACAATTGATGCAATAAGTTTGGTGCAATATCCCTTCCCATATATATATATATATATATATATATATATATATATATATATATATATATATATATATATATATATAGGAAGCGGATCAAAAAACCCCCTTAGAAAACCTCCTAAAAACCCTCCTCACTCTAATCCGTAATTTAATGTTAATATTAATATTAATATTAATGTTAATGTTAATATTATTGTTAATATTAACATTAAATACTAAAATTAACAATAAACTTAACATTAAAATTAATATTAACATTAGCATTAACATTAACATTAATATTAACATTAACATTAATATAAAAAATAAAAAATAAATAAATATTAACATTAACATTAATATTAACATTAATATTAATATTAACATTAATTTTAACATTAATTTTAACATTAATATTACGAATTAGAGTGAGGGGGTTTTTTAGGGGGTTTTCTAAGGGGGACTTTTGATCCGCTCCCATATATATATATATATATATATATATATATATATATATATATATATATATATATATATATATATATATATATATATATATATAGAGAGAGAGAGAGAGAGAGAGAGAGAGAGAGAGGTCCCTGCCCAAAGCTACTAAGAGGACTCAGACGTATGCTGGTACTCCGCCCTACCAATCTAGGGCCGGTAATAATGAGAGCAGGGCAGAGCTTTCTCCGGACAAAGGCCTACCAATAACTCGAGAAAATCCACTATGGAAGTTGCTTCTGAGAGGAGACAGGAATGTGGCAGACCCAGGGAGAAATACTCAGGCCCAAGCCAACCCCCTTATGAAGACCTCTTCTCCATGTCCTGGGAAGAGTCAGAGCACCATATCGGACAACCCAACCTGAGATAGATGATAGTCCTCACATGGAATGTCAGAGGAGCAAACTCCAGCGTGAGATGGAGGGAGATAACTAACATGGTTCGTAAACATAGGTGCTCGATTGTGTCCATTCTTGAGAGTAAGGTGAAGTCTGCGGACTTGATCAACAAACGGACCCCCGATCAATGGACTTCGATTCATAACCTTGAAATGGACAGTATGGCTAGAATCTGGATGATATGGGATAATCGGGTATGGCCAGGCCAGGTAAGGCTTCTCACTGACCAATTGATTTCCATTGATTTTACTAACAGAGGAGGGTTCCAAGTAGTGGTGTGTGCAGTATACGGGCATAATGATAGACGACGTCGGTTCGATCTCTGGGAGAGCATCACCAGGGTCGCAGGAGAAGTAGGCGATCGGAGACCACTTATCCTATGTGGGGACTTCAATGCTATGTTATCTGCTTCTGAGAAGATAGGTGGCCGCAGAGTTCCTGACCCGATACTATCAGACTTTCAAAACTGTCTATTAGAATTGGGCCTTACCTGTTTATCGAAGACTGGACAGATATGGTCGTGGAATAATTGCTCTACCACTAGTCGAGTAATGTGTCAACTTGATCGGGCTTTATGCAACAAGCGATAGCTAGAGATTTTCCCTACTGGACAGGCTGAGGGGCTTCATCGAGGCACTAGCGACCACACTCCTATCCTAATCCGTATGGCTGAAGTGGTAACCATGCGGAGACGACCATTTAGGTACTGTAATGCGTGGCCGGAGATAGCAGGTTACAAGGAGACGGTGGACAGAGGCTGTGGCAAACACTTGGTCGGCAATGCACAATTCCTATTTGTGCAGCGCCTCAAACTGATTAAAAGAGAACTAAAAATCTGGAATAGAGGCCGACCGGTCCACAGTCTTGCTTCCAAGGAACAAGAATTACAGGACACTCAAGATCTTCTTCAAGTGCATCCGATGGACCGTACCCTAGCGGAGAAAGAGATTGCATTACAAAATGAAGTACGACACCTTCGATTTATAGAGGAGACTCAACTGCAACAGCGAGCGAAATGCGGGTGGCTCAAGGATGGAGACCGTTGCTCAAAATTTTTCTACGCCACTATTAAGGCTCGCCAACACAGAAATTCCATTCATTCTCTCATTGATGCGGATGGAAACTCAGTTACTGATAGCAAGTTGATTACAGAGCAGGCAGTCGAGTTCTATCGATCTCTTTATAATCAGAATGATTACATGACAGTATTCCCGAACATCATCTGCAAACGAGTTGTTACTGAGGCGGGTAACAAGCTACTCAGGGAAGAAGTGACGCTCGAGGAGATTGAACATATTGTGAAAGCAGCGGACCCCAATAGAGCGCCAGGGCCAGATGGATTTAATGCTGCCTTCTTCAAAAAATATTGGGAATACCTGAAACATCAGGTCCTCCTCGCGGTTCACGAGTTCCTACTTACTGGGCGTCTGCTCAAGGAGATTAACCACACATTCCTGACTCTCATTCCAAAGAAAGAAGGTGCTACTGTACTCGGAGATTTCAGGCCTATCGCCTGTTGCAACTTCCTCTATAAGATTATTACGCAGCTAATGTGTAACCAAATGCAACCTATCTTACAGGAACTCATATCACCCAACCAAACTGCCTTCATTAAAGGACGGTCGATTGTGGAGAACTGTTTGTTAGCTCATGAACTGGTACGGGAATTCAATAAAACAGGAGGAAGGAAAGGATGCATCAAACTCGACTTGAGGAAGGCATATGACTCAGTTAACAGGGACTTTGTTTGCGAGGTGATATATAGTATGGGATTTGATCGGTGGTGGGTTGACCGGGTTCGAGAATGCATCTCTACACCGACTTTCTCAATCCTCGTCAATGGTCAACCACACGGGTTCTTCGGAAGTAATCGAGGGTTGCGGCAGGAAGACCTGTTATCCCCGTACCTGTTTACTATTGTCATGGAGTATTACACATGTCTTCTGGACTTGGCTGTTCATCGCAAACGGATCACGCCCATCTTCCACCGAGTTTCCTCGAGTGTCTCTCATCTCATATACGCGGACGATCTCTTGGTATTTATCGAGCCCTCCCATAAATCTATTGATAACCTTAATGCGATCCATGAGGATTTCGCGGCGGTAGCTGGCTTGACACTCAACCGGGACAAGAGTCGTGCTTACTTCAGCCGGGACTGCCCGGAGAAAGACCGCTGGTCTGAGATGCTCCAGATCGAACAGGGACAACTTCCTGTTAAGTACCTTGGCTTACCACTGTCGATTAATCAAGCAAAGGCGAAAGATTGCTTAGATCTGATTCAGTACGTCCAGAAACGGTTGGAGGGTTGGCAAGCACAAACTCTTTCCTTCGGTGGTCGATTAGAGCTCGTACGTTCGGTTATATGGGCGATTACTTCATACTGGATGCAGGCACTGATCCTACCGATCCATACGATCAATCAGGTAGATAAGCTCTGCGCCAACTTTGTGTGGAAGGGTGGTCTTCATGCCATATCATGGGAGGAGTTATGCCTTGACAAGGAGGAGGGGGGAACTGGTATTCGATCACTACGCACCCTCCGCGAGGTGGCTATCATTAAAATTGCTTGGCGACTGTTAGATGGAAACTCTCTTTGGGCCCAATGGATCAGGAGCAGATATATTAGAGACAAAAACTTCTGGGTGATCCCTATAGACAATAATTATTCAGGGATATTCAAGATGATACTCCGGAAGCGGCAATTTCTGAAGCAAAATCTAATCCGGGTTATTGTTGATGGGCGGAGTACCAGCCTATGGCTGGACCCATGGATCAAGCATCAAAGCCTCGTTGATCTACTGGGTTGGCCGACATTTGAGCTTATGGGAAGTGGTGAAGAGGTCGCTGCTCTCCTTCGAGACGGAGAATGGGATACCAATTCTAGAAGGGAGGGGAGGTGGTTCGCAGAAGATATAAGGGCCACTATGATAGACAAAGAAGGAAGCAAAGATATATGGGAATGGAAGGATAGCCCGGAGGGGAAGTTCAACACCAGACATGTGTACAATTTGGTTCGGGATCACCAAGATAAGGTTGAATGGGCGGTTATCATATGGGTCAAAGGTGCCGCGGTTAAGACGAAGCTTTGTGCTTATAAGGCTATACGTAACAGATTACTAACTAGGGAGCGGCTAGCTGGCTTTGGGATCCCTATACCTAGCACTAGTTGTGTTCTATGTGGTGACGGGATGAGCACTGAGACTAGAGACCATCTATTCTTTCAATGCAAGTTTTCCAGCTCTCTATGGCAGGTCCATCGGAACATCCTGGGTCTTACATCCAGAGGACAGGATGGGTTGGATACTATCTTCCAGGACATTGCTGGATTGAAGACAAGAGGAGCAGATATATATAGAAAAGCCAGGCTTCGCCTTCTATTTACCATCTGGCACGTATGGTGGGAAAGAAACCGAAGAGTTTTCGAAGAAAAGACGGCCACCGAACGGGCAGTACTGTACAACATTGAATATGATCTTAAATGTATTGAGTAACATGTGAAGGAGACAAGCCTTAGCTGCAGGCTGATAATGGGGACTTCACAAAGGAAGGAGGAACCATTAGCTAGTAGTATTCCTGTGTAACAAACCAAGTGAGAGTTTATCCGAGCTGTGTTTTGTAATTGCTCCTGGGAAGCTTTTTCCCAGCTATTTAATTCGAAGTACCACTTGCTTCAAAATATATATATATATATATATATATATATATATATATATATATATATATATATATATAATATATATATATATATATATATATATATATATATATATATATATATATATATATATATATATATTCATTATATCATTATAAAAAAATATAATGAAGGTGAGATGACTATATGTCACCTTCCGTGATATTATCATACACTTGCACACTTTTTGGTGCATGATGATAACATGAGGGGATGACACATAGTCAACACCCATAGGATGGCACCTCACCTCCCTTATTCTCTCTCTCTCTCTCTATATATATATAGAGCAAATGACCTCTAGCCAAGTGGTTAAGAGAGATGCATTCGGCCAAGTGGTTGGGAGTTTGAGTCACAGTGGAGGCGAGTTCGCCACAATTATCCACTGCTTCAAAAAATAAAATTATATATATATATATATATATATATATATATATATATATATATATATATATATATATATGTAAGGGTAGACATTCTCATTTTTTTGCATTTTCATGTTCACATTCGTTGGATGTGCTTTAAGTCATCTAATCTTAATCATTGATAAATCAACGATTAAAATTATATGACTTAAATCACCATCCACTTAAAGACATTGTACCGACTTTTTTCCTAAAAATAAAAAATAAAAAAATCCAGCTATATCCCGTCGTCTTGTGGCAGAAATTACAAGTAGATTGTTGTTGATCCTCTCGTTAATGATGTTGGTTGAGTCAATAATGGAGGAGGAGCTATTAGTGAATATTTTATATGATGATTAGAAGATCCAAGACATTGTTTCAACCTCTTTCTACATTTTTTTTTTACAACAGACGGAGTCATTAATTTAAATTCTCCCGACTAAGTCTATTCCAGTAGACATATTTAATTAAAAAAATCCACATCGGACTACTAATAGATATATCTAGTAAAAATATTCAGTAATTTCTCTTTTACCAACCCACTTTATCCTCTGTCAGTGAATATGTCCCTTCTCATCTTTTACTATATAATGAGACTTCAATACGGTTCAAAAGTGAACTGTCTAAGTCGTACAAATATCATGGTCCATTTTATTTTTTAAAAAAAATATAAAAATTTGTTTAGAAGTTTAAATTTGTTATATATATACAACATGGAAAATCGAACTCAACAAAACAAGAATAATACCTCACAGTTTAATCACATGAGTTACAAGAGGTATTTGACTATAATCGAATAACATTCTTATTATACGTATACGTGCAAAGCACGTGCAGGGCCGGCCCGGAACATTTTGATGCCCAGGACTAAATACAAAATGATGTCCCTTCTTCAAAAATATATTGAAAATAAAGTATCAATTTTTTTTTTGCATGATACAATAAACCAAAGCGAACTCTTTTGGCCTGGGGCCCGATTATGCCAGCTAACCTTAAATTTTGTATCAGGAATATTTTTTGGCAAATGGCAATACTACTTCTGTAGTTAAAAAAAATTCCGATGCAATATGTTATTTAACATTTCGTGTTTATGTTTTTTCAATACTAGGATTGAGATATATGGATTTGTTTGCCTAATTTATCAACAACAGAGAAATTCAAGAAACATAAAAAAGCCAAAATCAGGAGGAACAAAAGTTGTTAGTCCCTTGGCGAACAATCGATGGAAAAACACGTTTTCAGAAACTATTGTAAAGACAATGTTTCCAGCAACCACACCCTAAAGAAGGTGCTGTTGTATTACGAGAATCTAAAGAGATTTCGTAATATTTCTCGAAGGCAACAGAACCGTATAACTTCTAAAGAGAAGCGACGGTATTCTCGAAGGCAACAGAGGAATAAGAAAGCCTGCTGGGATGAAAGATCACCGGCGCTCAAGGCTATATCCGCCTTACGGACAAGCCTCCAGGAACCAGCAAGTTCGAAGAGAACTTTAGAACGCTGGCCAAAAATGTCGACGACTCCTCGGAATAGCAGCAACACTTCTCTCTCTTTCTGGAAATTCTCTGATTATTTTCTGTAACCTTAGAGAGAGGAGATGCTTCTGATATTATAGGCACGAGATGGGCTTTTCAAATTCTGAACGCACGCCCTGGTTACTGTCGTGCTAAGTGCAAAGTGCCATCAAAAAGTCACATTAACCTCAAAAGCCCATTAGCCCAAGCCCAAGTCCGAGTCCGAGTCTGAGCCCGAGTCCGAGTCCGAGTCCGAGTCCGAGTCGCTAAGCCCCTTCGGGGCTTAGCTCCAATCTATTTTCATTTTGGCCAAAAGTTGGTTTTTTATTCTCACCTCTATGTAAAATCCCCCCACATGGCACCCTCCATTGGGCCTCAACCCATGTGCATCTCTCTATTCCTTCATAAGTAATATATAGAGATACATATTGGTGTGATTTTCCGATGTGGGACTATCTTTTAACAATAGAATGTTGTGAACACACACAACACATAGAATAAAACACCAACAATCCCCCACATATCTCTATATATATATGAGTTAAGCGTTCCACATAATAACTGTCCATTATGCATTAGGATAGATGTTGCTGACGACTTGAATCTTCCCGCATGGGTTGAACAACAGTATGATACAAGAATGGACTACGTCTTGAATTCTGTACCACAACTGTAATTTTTTCCACTCACATAATGTAGTTATCTGTGCTTCTGGCTGCACATTAAAGGCCTTGTGCCAGCCTGGATTTCAATATATGTATTTTGGGCGTCTACAAATTTACCCTCAAGAAACGACCTATTTTTCTGTCCATACATTATAGGTGAGTTCTTTATTAAAGAGACATGGCATGAAGCGTCCAACGCTTCCTTTGCGGTGCTACGCCGCTATGACATGGCCTTAAGCTGAGGACCTTACCCCGAATCACCGGGAACCTCATCGTAGTGTCATACTATCCGTAGCATGAGGTCTAGCCCCTTTGTAGTGCCAAACTACCTAGCATTAAGCCTTATGCTTCTGTGCGGTGTTACGCCGCTACGACATGGCTTGCAAGGCCGAGGCTTTATCCCTAGCCGGGTTTACCTCATTGTGGTATCGTGCCACCCGTAACATGAGGAACACCTCCTCTTTGTAGTGCTGACTACATCCCTCTTTAATTCAATATACAGCATTAGGCCAACTGCCTATTTGCGGTGCTACGCCGCTGTGACTTGGCTAACATAGCCGAGGGTTTACCTCTTTCGAGAACCTCATGGTGGAGTCACCGCCACACATAGCATGGAGTCACACTCCTTGTAATGCTGTGCTACCATGCTTCCTGTAAAGCATAACAGACCTTCACTCAGTCTGAGAACTCATTAAGGCATTATGCCATCCTTCCCACAGGATCAATTTTCCGTAGAAAATTCATAGTAGACAACAGTGGTTCTGGGTCCGAAACCCTTCCATGTTCCGCAGAACAAGTACCCACTGTTAACTAATATTTTTCCAGTCAATAGTCCTCCCTTGAATCAAAAAATTAGATATCTGGTAGATTTCTCTTTGAACCAATAACATAAAATTTATTGATAGGATTATAATGACACAATATTAGAATGCCTTCAAACCCATCTTCCTTGCTGTGTCCTCGACCAGCTGTCGTTTGAGGCCTTTCGTGAACGGATCCGCCAGATTCTCCTGACTCCGAACATCGATCACTGCAATGACGCCTCGTTTGATGAGATCGTTCACTGCTCTGTGCTTTAACCGCACAGTCCTCTTCTTCCCGTTAAAGAGTTCATTTGATGCTACTGCTGCTGCCGCCTGGTTGTCACAGTATATCGGGATTGCCGGTATCTGAGCTCCAACCACTGGAAGATCATACATGAGCTCCCGAAGCCACTCTGCTTCATCTGCAGCAGCATCCAATACAAAGAATTCAGATTCCATAGAGGAGCGAGATAACATTTTCTGCTTCTTCGATTTCCACGATATAGCAGCTCCGCCTAAGGCGAATATGAATCCACCTGTAGAATACTCGCTCTCCACCTCTGAACACCAGCTAGCATCACTGAAGCCTTCCACTACTGACGGATCTCCGCTGTAGTATAGTGCAAATGTCTGAGTCTTTTTTAGATATCTCATAACACGCTTCACAGCGTTCCAGTGTTCAACGCCTGGGTTGCTAGTGAACCGACTCAGCATTCCCACCGCAAAAGCTATGTCAGGCCTTGTGGCAGTAGTAGCGTACATCAAGCTTCCGATGACGCTGTAAGCCCCTGTTTTTCAATTTTAGTTTTATTAGTGCTAATTAATTTTTAATGCTAATGTTGGCCTTATAATATTTTATTAGGATTTTTAGAAATTTTCTATAATTTTTAAATGAGTTTTATATATAAAAATATCACTTTGCAAATTATTTGAAATTTATTAAATAGGTTTTGCAATTTTTGAAATGTTATTTATATCAGTTTGTAATAAATTATTTGTTCTTAATTGAGGAATGCAAATAATATTTTGCATTTTAATACTGAAAAACCCCTTTTGTAATTACCTAATCTCTAGGGGCCTAATTGTAATCTACCCAAACCCCCCCCGACCAACTCTCTCTCTCTCCTCCAGCTCCCTCACCAACCCCCGTTGACCCGCTCGGCTGCCCGACCGACACAACCGCCCTGCCCCCGCCTTTTCCGGCTGCCCCCACCGCCTCCGAAGCCCCTATAAATATCCCCCTCTCTCCCCCCGACCTAGCTACCACCTCCACGACCACCGACGACCGCCACAGCCCCCGCTCCTCCACAAAACCCTAGATCTAACCCTAGCTCCGGCAAGACCCCCAGCGCCGCCCCTACGCCGAGCACCACCGCCCGCAACCACCACCGATAGGTTCGCCGCAGTGAGGCGAACACGTCGCCACCGGAGCGCCCTGACCCCGACGTCTCCTCCGCCCGTCAGCACCATCGAACCCCCCTCCAACCGCCGGACACGTAGGTAACACGACTTAAATCGTGTCGTACGTGTCTCGCCTTCACGCACGAGACTCGCCAGGACACGACGAGCTCAGTGCTGTGCTCGGACACACGAGACTGTGCTCGTACGTGTCGTGCTAAGCAAAGACACGAGAAATCCTGTGTCCTTAACTGTCTGGACACAGGACAGTTTTATATTTTTTTTATATAAACTACCCTAACCTAAATAAATTAAACAAAACTCTAACCCTAACACTGAGCTCGGGCTGACCCCCTGGCCAGCCCGACCCAACTCAAACCCGACCCCCCCGCTGGGCCGAGTTCGAGCGCCCCCCCCCCCCCCCCCCCCGCTGTCTTTCCTTTTCTTTTTCTTTTCTTTTTCCTTTTTCTTTTCTTTTTCCTTTTTCTTTTCTTTGGTTATTTATGCATATTTATATATATGTATATACATATATTTGTATATATATATATAATTATATATACTATATTTATGTATATATACTTACTGTTTTTCTTATGTATATATACTTTATTCTCTTGTACTTTATTATTCTATGTATATATACATATATATATGTATTATGTATACATATATATTTATGTATATATATTTCCTTGTGTATATATATATATATATATATATATATTACTATATATATATATATACTATTATATGTATATGTATACATTATTTTTGTATATATATATATATATATATATATATATATATATATATATATATATATATATATATATATATATATTATATAGATAAGTATTTTCTTATGTGTATGTATATATACATATATTTGTATATATATAATATATAGTTGAGCATTTTCCTATATATATAAATATCCCTATATTTATATATATTATTTCCTATATGTATTTTACTTAGCTTAGTGTAAATTATTTATATAAAATAATGTTCATACTTTTATAGTTACTATGTAAAACTTTACCATATTAAAATATTAATATTTATTTTGCATTTCTACCACTTAGTATTTTCTGTATATTTAAATTACTGCAACCATTTGGTGTCCAAGCCTAGCATGGATATTTGGGCTCAAATGTGTTTTCACACATTCAAGACCTGTACAAGTCATATTGGACTTGATTCATGGCCTTGGGTCCTGTATTTGAACTTTGGTTCAAATTATATACATGGACAAAATACGCAGATAATTAATTATTGTGTGCATTACTGTTTTTGATTTTCTAAAAATACTTAAAGTACTGCTAAAATTATGGAAAAATAGTTTTTAGATACTATGTTAAGTTAGCTAATTTAGTATAATTTTTGTCGTATTTAATTTACTGTTTTGCCCCTAGTTTGGCATATGAAACAAAAACTCATTTTCTGTATACTTAGGAAAACTGATTTTTATAAAATATTTGTACTGGTTAATAAATTCCAGAAAAATTATAATAAATTTCTATGATTAACAAGGATCACCTTGGTACTTTACTTTAAGAAAAACTAGGCTTTTTGTCTACTTCAAAAATTGTTAGAACATAATGATCTTTTGATTTATTTATTGATTAATTACGACTTGTAGTTTTTTGTGTTATTTGGAGTTTTAGTCGTGTTGAACCCCATCCCTCACTAGTGTAAAGACCCTAGAAAGTTAGTTAACATAGTGTGTCACCCCATATTGGTCTCCTATGCCAAGTCATTATTTTGGCTAGGTGTCCAATCACAAGTCGTGTTTTCACCAATTAGTGTCCTAGTGTTTTAGCTTAGTGTAAAACTAAGTTATTATATTTACTTCTACAGTGACGAGTTACCGGGCAACCATAGCACATTTATCGCAGCTTGTTTTACTTTGCTAGAGACAAGTACTTTCTACGAACTTTACATATTGTCACATAAATGAACTGCAAACCCCACCATGTTAAATGCTGATCCTTGGGGTAGCAAGTTAGATCTCTACATGTTGTACTTTCAGTTACTACCATGCTTAGAACAGTCTTGATGTATCTCTCACATGATTAGAATATGGGTTATGGGGAAACTGATAGTAGAGTACGTGATCATACCCCCCTCTTCAGTACCGAGCAAAGTTTCATTTTATATGATACCGCGCCGTAGGCCTTACTCTCCAAGCTGTATTTGTACGTGTGTACATATATCGCCTTTACACTTGTACGGAAGTACATTTTATTTACATGTGCCTCAGTACATTGTACACCTATTGACCGATCACTTACCTGCTACAGTTTTAAACATTACATATACATCTGTCTCTATGACATATGTGTCCTTGCCATGATAGACTATGTGATGCTATGCTTTCCAGTTATTCCTCTCATGTTCATTTCCATGTTTCATATGCTAGTTTGCTAGATTTAGTACTTGCTCCCGTCCTGACAGGATAACGTTGTAGGTATACTTACTGAGGAGGAGTTGCTCTGTGATTCGTATTATGGAGTTACTGCCGAGGACCCGGCTCTGCTTTACGAGAATGTTCCTGCGGGGAACCTTGCCTAGTTGTCTTTTGTTTACTTAGACTTTTGAGAGTAGACATGTATTAGACTATATCATTTTGTAACTGGACATGTATCCAGTTTTATATTTCAGTTTACTTGTACTTGGATATTTTACTATATACGACGACTTTTGCGTTTGGAGCATTTATAATTCTTCTTCACTTATAGAACTGTTAGCATATTTTAGTCTTATCCTGTTGTCTCTAGAACAGCTTACTGCGCTTTATCTTAAGCGTAGGCTGGACATGGCTCGGCCCGGCCCAACAATTTGGGTAACGGGTCGTGACATATTTTTTTGGCGGCCCATGCAGGTCCTGACTAAACTGTTTGGTTACGTTATTGTACCAAACATGCCTGCAATTAGGAACTTAAGGTAATTAGACAATATTAGGAAAGACGCTTAGAACACTTAGAGGAATGCTAGAATTGCAACATAGAAAATACATTACATGTTTGCTATTATAATTAGATTTTCTTGCATATGATTGCTTACTTTAAACAAAGTCCTTATAAGTCTTTTTATGTAATTTAGATGGTGCTTACTCGTTCGTCCCAGTATGTTACCCCCGAGAATGGGGCCCTCCATATCCAGTCAGCTGACCAGTTGACTGATACACCTCCACCTACCACATTTCCCCACTCCACAGATCCGCAGACCCAGATACCACCTTCCACATCCCAGTCCCAGCAGGCCCCGATACTTCCACCACCCCCGATCACTATACCCACCCAGGCTTCCGTCACACTCGACGGGAACCAACTGCTCACACTGATCCAGGGGTTCCTAACAACCCATCAGGAGCAGACTACCCTACTCCGCCAGAGCATGGAGCGTTCTGAGGGACGTCCCGTGGTCCCACCACCTGTAGAGCCACGGCAGAAAGCGGGGACGATCAAGGACTTCATGGGTCTGAATTCCAAGGAGTTCTCAGGGACTGAGGGCATAGTAGTAGCTGATGACTGGCTAGATTCTGTAGAGAGGAAGCTTCTGGGAGTTAGGATGCCGGATGACCTTCAGGTCGAGGCAGCAGGATTTCTGCTGATAGACTTAGCAGGAGTCTGGTTCAGGAATGAGCCGTTGTTCGCGAGAGGTAGAGCCACCTGGGACCAGTTCAAGACCCAGTTCAAGAAGAAATTTTTCTCGACCACTGCTAGAGTAGCCATGGGGCTACGATTCCAGAACATCCAGCAGGGGAACCGTTCTGTTGATGACTATGCGGGAGAGTTTAGTCGCCTGAGCCGTTTTGCTCCTAGTCTGGTTGCTGATCCAGAGGAGATGACCTGTAGGTTTTGCCATGGTCTAGTTCCAGACATTGGCATTCTTATAGTGGCGAACGGTACGACTGACTACTACCAGAGCCTAGAGTTGGCCCGGAGCATCGAGGAGCGTCTTCTGTCTAGCAAGAGGCCGGCTTCTGTACATCATGAGGGACCGTCCAAGCGTCAGGCTTTCCAGCAGAGAGCGCCGACGCCACCCCCGCAGACTTACCGTCCCCCTACACCACATCGTCAGACCCCGCCAGTTAGAGCCCCGGGACCCCGACATCAGCAGCAGCAGCAGAAGGGAGCTATATATTCTTTCTGCGGAAGACCAGGGCATGAATTCGTCGTCTGCAGGAAGAGGTTAGGGCAGTGTTTAGCTTGTGGGTCTGCCATCCATCAGATTCGGGACTGCCCAGTAGCCAAGGGACCCCAGGGGAAGACTTATAGCCTAGTCCTTGAGCCGGAGTCGAAACAGGTTTCGGGAGGTTAGTTTTGATCGTAGCCTTAGTCATTTGTTGCATTGCTTGCTATGTTAGGATATTGTCGGGTCTTCAATCCTTGTGAATTTCGAGGACGAAATTTTTCAAGGAGGGAAGACTTGTAAGCCCCTGTTTTTCAATTTTAGTTTTACTAGTGCTAATTAATTTTTAATGCTAATGTTGGCCTTAAAATATTTTATTAGGATTTTTAGGAATTTTCTATAATTTTTAAATGAGTTATATATATAAAAATATCACTTTGCAAATTATTTGAAATTTATTAAATAGGTTTTGCAATTTTTGAAATGTTATTTATATCAGTTTGTAATAAATTATTTGTTCTTAATTGAGGAATGCAAATAATATTTTGCATTTTAATACTGAAAAACCCCTTTTGTAATTACCTAATCTCTAGGGGCCTAATTGTAATCTACCCAAACCCCCCCCCCCCCGACCAACTCTCTCTCTCCTCCAGCTCCCTCACCAACCCCCGTTGACCCGCTCGGCTGCCCGACCGACACAACCGCCCTGCCCCCGCCTTTTCCGGCTGCCCCCACCGCCTCCAAAGCCCCTATAAATATCCCTCTCTCTCCCCCCGACCTAGCTACCACCTCCACGACCACCGACGACCGCCACAGCCCCCGCTCCTCCACAAAACCCTAGATCTAACCCTAGCTCCGGCAAGACCCCCAGCGCCGCCCCTACGCCGAGCACCACCGCCAGCAACCACCACCGATAGGTTTGCCGCAGTGAGGCGAACACGTCGCCACCGGAGCGCCCTGACCCCGACGTCTCCTCCGCCCGTCAGCACCATCGAACCCCCCTCCAACCGCCGGACACGTAGGTAACACGACTTAAATCGTGTCGTGCGTGTCTCGCCTTCACGCACGAGACTCGCCAGGACACGACGAGCTCAGTGCTGTGCTCGGACACACGAGACTGTGCTCGTACGTGTCGTGCTAAGCAAGGACACGAAAAATTCTGTGTCCTTAACTGTCTGGACACAGGACAGTTTTATATATTTTTTATATAAACTACCCTAACCTAAATAAATTAAACAAAACTCTAACCCTAACACTGAGCTCGGGCTGACCCCCTGGCCAGCCCGACCCAACTCAAACCCGACCCCCCCGCTGGGCCGAGTTCGAGCCCCCCCTGCTGTCTTTCCTTTTCTTTTTCTTTTCTTTTTCCTTTTTCTTTTCTTTGGTTATTTATGCATATTTATATATATGTATATACATATATTTGTATATATATATATAATTATATATACTGTATTTATGTATATATACTTACTATTTTTCTTATGTATATATACTTTATTCTCTTGTACTTTATTATTCTATGTATATATACATATATATATATATGTATTATGTATACATATATATTTATGTATATATATTTCCTTGTGTATATATATATATATATATATATATATATATATATATATATATTACTATATATATATATATATATATACTATTATATGTATATGTATACATTATTTTTGTATATATATATATATATTATATAGATAAGTATTTTCTTATATGTATGTATATATACATATATTTGTATATATATAATATATAGTTGAGCATTTTCCTATATATTTTTTTTTTCCTATATATATAAATATCCCTATATTTATATATATTATTTCCTATATGTATTTTACTTAGCTTAGTGTAAATTATTTATATAAAATAATGTTCATACTTTTATAGTTACTATGTAAAACTTTACCTTATTAAAATATTAATATTTATTTTGTATTTCTACCACTTAGTATTTTCTGTATATTTAAATTACTGCAACCATTTGGTGTCCAAGCCTAGCATGGGTATTTGGGCTCAAATGTGTTTTCACACATTCAAGACCTGTACAAGTCATATTGGACTTGATTCATGGCCTTGGGTCCTGTATTTGAACTTTGGTTCAAATTATATACATGGACAAAATACGCAGATAATTAATTATTGTGTGCATTGCTATTTTTGATTTTCTAAAAATACTTAAAGTACTGCTAAAATTATGGAAAAATAGTTTTTAGATACTATGTTAAGTTAGCTAATTTAGTATAATTTTTGTAGTATTTAATTTACTGTTTTGCCCCTAGTTTGGCATATGAAACCAAAACTCATTTTCTGTATACTTAGGAAAACTGATTTTTATAAAATATTTGTACTGGTTAATAAATTCCAGAAAAATTATAATAAATTTCTATGATTAACAAGGATCACCTTGGTACTTTACTTTAAGAAAAACTAGGCTTTTGTCTACTTCAAAAATTGTTAGAACATAATGATCTTTTGATTTATTTATTGATTAATTACGACTTGTAGTTTTTTGTGTTATTTGGAGTTTTAGTCGTGTTGAACCCCATCCCTCACTAGTGTAAAGACCCTAGAAAGTTAGTTAACATAGTGTGTCACCCCACATTGGTCTCCTATGCCAAGTCATCATTTTGGCTAGGTGCCCAATCACAAGTCGTGTTTTCACCAATTAGTGTCCTAGTGTTTTAGCTTAGTGTAAAACTAAGTTATTGTATTTACTTCTACAGTGACGAGTTACCGGGCATCCATAGCACATTTATCGCAGCTTGTTTTACTTTGCTAGAGGCAAGTACTTTCTACGAACTTTACATATTGTCACATAAATGAACTGCAAACCCCACCATGTTAAATGCTGATCCTTGGGGTAGCAAGTTAGATCTCTACATGTTGTACTTTCAGTTACTACCATGCTTAGAACAGTCTTGATGTATCTCTCACATGATTAAAATATGGGTTATGGGGAAACTGATAGTAGAGTACGTGATCATACCCCCCTCTTCAGTACCGAGCAAAGTTTCATTTTATATGATACCGTGCCGTAGGCCTTACTCTCCAAGCTGTATTTGTACGTGTGTACATATATCGCCTTTACACTTGTACGGAAGTACATTTTATTTACATGTGCCTCAGTACATTGTACACCTATTGACCGATCACTTACCTGCTACAGTTTTAAACATTACATATACATCTGTCTCTATGACATATGTGTCCTTGCCATGATAGATTATGTGATGCCATGCTTTCCAGTTATTCCTCTCATGTTCATTTCCATGTTTCATATGCTAGTTTGCTAGATTTAGTACTTGCTCCCGTCCTAACAGGATAACGTTGTAGGTATACTTACTGAGGAGGAGTTGCTCTGTGATTCGTATTATGGAGTTACTGCCGAGGACCCGGCTCTGCTTTACGAGGATGTTCCTGCGGGGAACCTTGCCTAGTTGTCTTTTGTTTACTTAGACTTTTGAGAGTAGACATGTATTAGACTATATCATTTTGTAACTGGACATGTATCCAGTTTTATATTTCAGTTTACTTGTACTTGGATATTTTACTATATACGACGACTTTTACGTTTGGAGCATTTATAATTCTTCTTCACTTATAGAACTGTTAGCATATTTTAGTCTTATCCTGTTGTCTCTAGAACAGCTTACTGCGCTTTATCTTAAGCGTAGGCTGGACATGGCTCAGCCCGGCCCAACAATTTGGGTAACGGGTCGTGACAGACGCTGGCGTACTCCAATTGCTTGACGCTTTCTCTCGAATTTGGCTCCAGCTTCTGATCACTCCGGTACGGTGTATCAATTATAGGAAGATCTTAATACCCATATCGAGTGAGCATTTTCTCAATGTAATGAGATTGTGACAGTGCTATTCCCGTGCCTGTCCGGATGATCTTGAGTCCCAAGATAACATCGGCATCCCCCAAGTCCTTCATACTGAACTTGGTCGAGAGAAATTTCTTTGTCTCTGTGACACATCTTAAATCCGTACCTAGGATTAGCATGTCGTCAACGTATAGACAAACGATAACTCCTCTTCCGTCAGCAAACTTAGTATAGACACACTTGTCTGCTTCACTGACCTTGTAGCCATTTGACCTTATCACTTTGTCAAACTTCTCATGCCACATTTTGGGAGCTTGTTTCAAACCATACAGAGACTTCATCAACTTGCAGACTTTGTCTTCCAGACCTCTGACGACAAAACCTTCTGGTTGTTGCATGTAGATCTCTTCTGTCAGCTCGCCATTAAGGAATGCTGTTTTCACATCCATCTGATGTATCACTAGTTTGTGTATTGCTGCTAGAGCAATTAACAATCTGATGGTTGTCATCCGAGCTACTGGAGCATAAGTATCAAAATAGTCGATCCCCTGTTTCTGAGCAAACCCTTTGGCCACTAGCCTGGCCTTGAATTTATCGATGGTTCCATCTGCTTTCATCTTCTTCTTGAAGATCCATTTGCATCCGATGGGTCTTGCTCCTTCTGGCAGGTCAACTAACACCCATGTATTATTGGAGGTGATTGAGTCAATCTCATTGTCTATCGTCTCCTTCCAGAATACAACATCTCTGGTCTTCATCGCTTCATCATAGGTAAGCGGACCTGCTTCCACATGATAAGTGACGAAGTCATCTCCGAAGTCTTTCGGCCTCCTTACTCGCTTAGTTGACGGCTCAGCGAGTTCTGGTTCAACTGGTGTCTCTTCGACAATAGCTTCTTCTTGGACTACTGGTTCTTTAAGGACTTCTGTCTGCTTTGTACTCTCATCATTCTCCGGAAGATCCGCGAGAACAATATTTTTGTGCCTTGCAAACTTGTCTTCAAAATATTCAGCATCGCAAGATTCAATGATATTATTTGATTCTATATCAAGGAATCTCCGAGCATCACTCTTCTCGGCATAACCCAAGAAGATAGCCTTAGTGGTCCTAGTCCCCAGCTTCTGAATCTTCAGATCTGGGAGCTTCACGTAAGCCAGACACCCCCACACTCGAATGACATTCAAGTTAGGTCTGACTTTGAACCAGAGTTCATGAGGTGTTATGTCCGAAGTTGCATACGGTACTCTATTGAGAATGAAAGTAGCCGTTAATGCAGCTTCTCCCCAGAAGCTCTTTGGAAGACCCGCAGTCAACAGCATAGAGTTCATCATCTCTGTCAACGTTCTGTTCTTCCTTTCTGCTACTCCGTTGGATTGAGGAGAGTACGGAGCCGTCGTCTCATTTATGATTCCATGTTCTTTACAGAATGATGAGAAATCATGAGACCGATACTCCCCGCCTCGATCACTCCTTAGCCTTTTGAGTTGTTGTCCAGTTTGCCGTTCAGCCTCGGTCCTGAACTCCTTGAACTTCTCGAATGCTTCGTCTTTAGACTTGAGCAGGTAGACAAAAGCATACTTTGAGAAGTCATCGATGAAAGTAATAAAATACTTCATCCCGGCTTTTGTAGAGAATTGCTTGAAATCACAGATATCTGAGTGAACCAACTCCAGAAGATCTGTGCTTCGATGGACCCTGTGAAAGGGTTTCCTTGTGATCTTCGTCTGAGCACACACTTCACATTTCTCTACCTTACCCCCACACTTGGAGATAAGTCCTAGGCTAGACATCTTGTTAATTCTTTTACAATGAACATGTCCTAGCCTATTATGCCACAACTCAAAAGAATAGTTCAAAGTAGAAATAGCATTAATATCATTTTTTCTGGGTTACAACAAGCTGAATTTTGTACATTCCTTCAGTCTGGAAAGCTTTTCCGAAGAATGTACCCTTCTTGGACATTACCATCTGGCCAGCATTGATGTCCATCCTCAAGCCTGCGTTACAAAGCAGGCTCCCAGAGATCAGGTTCTTAGCAATTGCAGGAACATGCTTCACTCCTTGAAGCGTCAGAGTGTTCTCCGATGTGAGTTTCAGCTCCACCATCCCGATCCCCAGTACTTCAGCTTGTGCCTGGTTTGCCATTATGACTTTCTCGGAAGTTGGCTCATAGGAGTCGAACCATTCCTTGTCTGAGCAGACATGACATGTTGCACCAGTGTCTATCCACCAGTCCGAGTCAACCCCCATATTTGCAACCTGCGCTATCATTGCAACCAGATTAGTAACCAAAGAAACCTTACTAGGCTCACCTTTTTCTGGTTTCTTGCAGTCACTTTTGTAGTGGCCCTTCTTGCCACATTTGTAACAAGTCACATGGGACTTGGACTTCTGATTCTTGAATGAAGGACTCTTCACTTTCAGATTAGTGAAGTCCTTCTTCTTCTTGTGAGGAGAAGCCGCCTGCTTCCCCTTGTACTCTCTGGTTTGGACCAGATTTGCTTTCGCCAGTTGTTTGGACAGAGAATCCATCTTCTGTTGAGAGTGCATCTCGTCCTCAACATGGATCTCTTGCAGGAGATCTTCCATACATATGTCCAGCTTCTTGCGGTGCATCCTTGCATAGAAGTTGCTCCAACCCACAGGAAGTTTAGAGACGATTCCTCCAACGACAAACTTGTCGACAAGAGGCATCTTCTCGTCATCCAACTTTTGGCGCAGGTTCAGAAACTCCTTTACTTGGGGCAGCATAGCCTTCTCATCTTCGAAGGTCCACTTGTGGTATCTTTCAACCAAGAAGATCTTGGACCGATTCTCGTCATCTTCGTACAATTTTCCCAAGGAGTCCCAAATCTCTCTGGCAGAATTCTTCTTGGAATAGGACTCTGCCAGAGAGTCTTCCATGCTATTGAGAATCAACAGTTTACAGATACTGTTTTCTCTAATCCATTTTGCCTGCTTGGACTTAGCAGCTGCAATAACTTCTGCGGTTCCGGTTGTTGGAACGATCGGTTCTTCCTCATTCAGCACGTGATCAACTTCCACGAGTTGAATGTTTAAGGTTACTTTCCGTTTCCAGATTTGGAAATGTTCGCCATCGAATTTCTCCAACTTGTTAAAGTCGGTATTGACGATCGATGCACGTGAGTTATCCATCTTTTCGATATAGCTTTGAGATTGTTAGTCCCTTGGCGAACAATCGATGGAAAAACACGTTTTCAGAAACTATTGTAAAGACAATGTTTCCAGCAACCACACCCTAAAGAAGGTGATGTTGTATTACGAGAATCTAAAGAGATTTCGTAATATTTCTCGAAGGCAACAGAACCGTATAACTTCTAAAGAGAAGCGACGGTATTCTCGAAGGCAACAGAACCGTATAACTTCTAAAGAGAAGCGACGGTATTCTCGAAGGCAACAGAGGAAGAAGAAAGCCTGCTGGGGTGAAAGATCACCGGCGCTCAAAGCTATATCCGCCTTACGGACAAGCCTCCAGGAACCAGCAAGTTCGAAGAGAACTTTAGAACGCTGGCCAAAAATGTCGACGACTCCTCGGAATAGCAGCAGTACTTCTCTCTCTTTCTGGAAATTCTCTGATTATTTTCTGTAACCTTAGAGAGAGGAGATGCTTCTGATATTATAGGCACGAGATGGGCTTTTCAAATTCTGAACGCACGTCCTGGTTTAATGCCAGATCCGAATTTTCTGGATCTGAGCCATTTCCGGATCTGAGCCCACAAGACCCGCGGACGTTACATAATTTGAACGGCCCACTCGACCCACTCGACCCGTACGACCCGTACGTCCCGTACGTTCAGTACGCCCCGTACGCCACGCAGAGGCTCGCGCAGACGAGCTGTCGTGCTAAGTGCAAAGTGCCATCAAAAAGCCACAATAAGCCTCAAAAGCCCATTAGCCCAAGCCCAAGTCCGAGTCGCTAAGCCCCTTCGGGGCTTAGCTCCAATCTATTTTCATTTTGGCCAAAAGTTGGTTTCTTATTCTCACCTCTATGTAAAATCCCCCCACATGGCACCCTCCATTGGGCCTCAACCCATGTGCATATCTCTATTCCTTCATAAGTAATATATAGAGATACATATTGGTGTGATTTTCCGATGTGGGACTATCTTTTAACAATAGAATGTTGTGAACACACACAACACATAGAATAAAACACCAACAAAAGTTACAAGAGGAACAAAAGTTACAAAACATTTCAGTTTGAAAATGAAATCATTGTGAAATCTTAAGTGCAAATATTTACGAAAAGATATTCAATACTAGGAACCTATAATTTTAAGTGTGAAATCTTAAGTACAAAGATAAACGAAAAGACTCATCGTCATCGGCTCATCGGTATCCAACACCAACGTGGGATCAACTATAACTCACAACACGTAGTGAGCTAAATATACTACATAAGCTGATTGAAACTTAGTTACTATAAAAATGTGCATAAATATAGATATTACGAAGGAAGACCGAAGATCTATACTACAAACAATATGTATCCTAATTTTTAAAAGATGCAAAATTTCAAATTTGTGCTTGTGTCTGTACAAAGTAGATTATATGTAAATATAAGTTGGAACTTTTGAAAAAATAAACTACATCAATAGAACCCCTCATTGAAAAGATGGAGGCAAAGAGGATTGTCCTCAATCATCAATGACATAGGGAACTAAAAATATATAATAAAGCCAACATCATGAGGAACAAAAGTTACAAAATATTTTAATTCTCAAAATGAAAGTCTTACTAAAATATCATGTTCACATTGATACCTCTATCTCACATTTTCGTCTCCTCTTCGGTTAAGGCTCAAGCAGAGGCCAGAGAGAGAGAGAGAGAGAGAGTAGCTTGTCTGCCGCCGTGGCCTTCTTTGTGTAGTCTTACTTCCTGGAATCCTTGTGAAGGATTCTAGGATAAGAAATTGAAGAAAATTAAAATTTTGTATTTCAATTATAAGCAAAAGAGAGAACGAAGAGAGAATTAAAATGAAAAATAAAAAAAAAAACACTTATTGCTGGTCATCTGGAACCAGAGCGACGTGGAGAACTTTTTTTCCTCTGAAATGTAAAAGGAGATCTGAAGTGATGGAAAAATTCTTTGAAATTGAAGAGTCGGACGACTATCCAATTCTCATGCGCTATGTCCTATTTGTTGAATTGCTAAATAATTTTCTTCCGACCTTGAACTTTGTAAGAAATCAGAGTAACAATATTTTATTACTTATTATTATTACTAACTTTTAAAAAAATTTGGGGTCCTTTGAGATTTGGGGCCCAGGACGCAAGTCCTGTTTGCCCCTCCTCCGGGCCGCCCCTGAGCACGTGTATTTACTGGCTGCAATTAATAGTGCCAAGTTACCTTGTTCTTGTTGTATATTGGGACGTTCCGATCTTTGGAATTGTTATTACCTTCTTAATTATCCAATGATGTAGGAAAGACAAATTTTTGATACAGAATATACCAAATACAATATTAGACCAAAGGAATGCCTATTAGACCAAATGTAAGAATATTATTAGATGCTCGATAGAGAGTTTTTGAAAAGAAAAGAAGAAGGTTATACAGTGGTACGAAAGTAATTTTTGGCTTACAAGCAATTGAAGCACTAATTAATTAACATTTGAATGATGGTTACTTAGTGTACGCTTAATTGCACTTTGAGGAACTGTTAATTTCAAAGTTATGGTCAAACTAGGTTTACTATTGGATTGAGAGTCCATTTATGTTCACCCATCAAATTTAGGATGTTTGTTCACCTCTAATAAAATATTTACACGTGTCAAATTCTTTAGTAAAAATTATTTTAAATGTTTACAAAATCACTTATAAAGTAATTTATGTTGATTTAATTTGACATGTGTTAATTTTTTTTTTTAGGGTGAACAAACATCCGAGTTTGGGTGGGTGAACAAAAATGGACTCGAATTTATTTTACTTGGTCCTTTAGCTGGATTCTAAGTCCTGGTATGGTTAGATAAATTTGGCGGTTTTTAAATAGTAGAAGCAAAAGTAGGAAAAAGAAAAAAGAAACAACATTTAAAAGCTTAAAAAAATACCAAGAGACTAAGCAAAAAAAGGTTTTTTTTAAAATAATCAAAAATAACACATATAAGGATACAATTTGGATGTTATTGCTTTTCAAAATCTAATAGCAAAATTAATTTTTGATAGCGAGCGAAGGATATTGTTAAGGGTAATTTAAAAAATTAATTTTCTTTCAAAAGAAAAATAATAATTTATTGTTACCATATAGTTTTGGATTTCTTTCTAAGATTTTTTTTTTTTTTTAAAATAACCTCCAATAACAGTACCAAACCCAACTTAAGTCTATATTTGCAATTGCTGCTCCATATAGTTGTCCTCAAAATAAATGAATTTATTAGAAAATAGGAAGGTACAAAAGATTCTTTGCTACCTTTTGAAAGAAAAAAAAAAGGTTGAGCAAAAGTAAACAAAAGAAGTAATACATCTCAACCTAGCTTGTCCAGGAATCCAGCTTAACAAATTATCTATTCTACCATATAATAGGGAAACTTAGATGGTGAAACTTTTAAATTCCGAAAATATCCTTAGATACTTAGGGTGCGTTTGATTGCAAGGTAAAAAATATGTGGAAAAGAAATTAATTTCATGGAATTATTTTCCTAGGAAAAAAATTCCATGAAATTTTAAAAATTTCATGGAAAATTTAATTTGGGTGTTTGATTGCCATTATTTTCCACGGAAAATAGTTATTTTCCATGAAAAATGATATTTTTCTATGTGTTGGACAAGTTTTATTTTCCACCATTTTAGATGAAAATATGAAAAATGATAGTTTTTTGGAAAATAATTCCATAGAAAATATAAGTAATCAAACACTAGAATTGGTGAAATTTTTTTGATGGAAATATTTTTCATGGAAAAAAAGTCCAATCAAACACAGCCTTATACTAATTAAAAATAGTTCATCTATTCTACTATATAATAGGAAAACTTAGATGGTGAAACTTTTAAATTTTGAAAATATCCTTAGATACTTATACTAATTAAAAATAGTTCATTAATTTTAATAAGGACAACTTAGTAATTAGGAAGACTACTCTTTGGTCTTCCTAAACTAATTAAAAATGTTAAAATATGTGCAAGGCACGTGCACATATGCTAGTACTAATAAATAAAGACTTGGATTAGGGATTCTTAGACCATCTCCAATGGTGATTTCTAAAATTGAGTTCTTATCCTACTTGGCATTGTATTTTAAGAAGATTTCTATCCTAGTTGGAAGAGTTTCTAGATAGAAATTGTAGACATACAAAAATATTTTTCAATGGTTCTCCATTTCTATCCTATGTGTCACATAGTAAAAGGATCAATTTAATGGTGTGGGACCCAATAATAATTGTCATGAGAGATAGAAGAATTTCTATGAGAGTTTCTACATGTAGAAACCCTCCTAGAAAGTTTCTATCCTACATCATTGCCACCTAGGATAGAAATGATGATAGAAATCACCATTGGGAGAAATTTTTTCTAAAATAGATTTCTTCCATAGAAATAGGGAAGATAGAAACCCCCATTGGAGATGGTCTTATTATTTTCAAAGAGTACAAAATAAAATCTCCATCTAATTTTAAAAATGGCTCCAAAATTAAACTAAGTTTCTGAATTTGTTTTAGACTTAGTCTGAAATTACCATTATTATTTTCTTAAAAAGTACAACAAAAAATAAACCTTTAAGAAACAGCTTTCCATATGTTTAATAGTAGTTTTAAAATCAAAATAGTTTTTCAAGAGGGTTTTTTCTAAGGGCACTACCAAAATTGCTTGGGGGCATTACTTGGGGGCAGCCCAAGAAGGTGGAGAATTTGCTAGGGGGCACCCAAAATTTGCTGGGGGCAGCCCAACCCCCCAAACCCTTCATTTCACTTTCATTTTCATTTTACACTCTCTCTCCTCAAGAAGAAAAAAAGTGCTCTCTCCCTCTCCCTCTCCTTAAACCCTAATTTCTTCTTCTCCACCACTCCACTCCCAATTCCTCCACCAAGATTTCTTCCACAACCTTCGTAGATTCGAAGAGATGACATGCAAGTCAAAGCAACCAGAATCCAGGTACGTTCTTCCCTAATTTATTCGAGAATTTTGTACATTCTATTCGAAACCCTAGAATATTTTTAATTCTTGAAAAAGTTTTGATAAAATAGGTTTAGAATCTCTTTATGGTTCTCTTCCCTAATTTTCGAACACAAGAAACCCACATTTTATGTTGAAACCCTAACCCTAAAACACGACAAACTAGCATCTCGCTTTGGCAGTTCGGGTCTCATAACAGTAGGACTGCCAGGCATGTGACTGTCCTAATGTAAATCAGGACTGCCACAGTCATGGCAGTCCTCTTGTGAAAGAGGACTGCCAGGAGGACTGCCAGGACTATGGCAGTCCTGATTTACATTAGGACTGCCACATGCCTGGCAGTCCTATTTTAATGACATATGGGGGTGGGTAACTGCATGATGCTCATATGCGGGGGGTAACTGCATGTCCTATTTGTGTTTCTATTATTTAATAACTGTATGTTGTCATGCAGTCCACCGGTCGCTAACAAAAGAATACGGCCCACCGCGTCAAAGCGGAAGGAACGTGCGGGACGTCCTCTCGAGCGTCCGATAACAATTTTCAAACCGGCGTCCGAAGCTCGGAGAGGTTGCCAAAGTGACACTAGTGTCGCGGTCGCCAACAAGCTTGATCGTATCGACGACGTGGTCGACTTCCCCTTCATGAACAATAGGGAGTCTCGTTCAAAGGCCCGGCATGATATATAATTGGATCTGGATATATTTCTTGTTTCAAACTTAAGTTGAATGTGGAATAGTTATATACTTGTTTGAAACTTAATTTTGATGTGGAATAGTTATGTACTTGTTTGAAACTTAATTTGGATGTGGAATGTTTGAAACTTAAGTAGTTGTGATGAATTATTGTAGTTGTGATGAATTATTGGGATGAATTATTGTAGTTGGATTATTGTGATAAATTATTGTGATGAATCTTAAGTTGGATGTGGAATATTTATGTAGTTGTGATGAATTATTGTTGTTTATGTACTTGTGATGAATTGTTGTTTTTTATGTACAGAGTATCAGTATCAAGACTGCCACCCACTTGGCAGTCCTACACTAAAGTAGGACTGCTAGGGTGCAGGGCCGGCCCTGAGTTAATGGGGGCCCTAGGCAAATTTTTAAAATGGGGCCCATATATAATATAAAAAAATTGAACTAAAAAATGATACAACCAAGGCTAGAACCTAGGACCTCTTGTGTACAAGTATAACAAACTACCACTACACCACATATGTTTTGTGATAAAGAAAGATCATATTATATATTAGTTCTATTTTCAATATAAGTTTACTAATATATATACATTTAAATTAATTTTTTTGGGCCCCCAAATTTCATGGGGCCCTGGACGGTCGCCCTGGGCCAGGGCCGGCCCTGCTAGGGTGCTGACAGTCCTGACTGAAACTTGCTGCAACAGCAAGTTTGAGTTAGGACTGCCAGCACCCTGGCAGTCCTACTTCAGTACGGGACTGCCTGGGGGGTGGCAGTCCTACTTATCAAACTCTGTGAGGAGCTCCTCAACTGAAAACTCTTTCACAGAGTATGATAAGTAGGACTGCCAGCCCCATGGCAGTCCTACACTAAAGTAGGACTGCCAGAGTGCTAGCAGTCCTGACTGAAACTTGCTGCAACAGCAAGTTTGAGTTAGGACTGCCAGCACCCTGACAGTCCTAATTTAATGTAGGACTGCCAGGAGGATGGCAGTCCTATTTGTAAGTCTATGTGATGAGAGTTTTGAAACTCTCTATCACAGAGAGTTTCAATTAGGACTGTCACACCCCTGGCAGTCCTACACAAGAGGAGGACTGCCAGGGTGCTGACAGTCCTAATTGAATTTTGCTGTTATATAAATGACCATTCTCCTGTGTTTTAGCACGGAGAATGGCCATTCTCCGTGTAATTTAGCACGGAGAATGGTCATTCCAGTGTTAAAACGCAGGAGAATGACCATTCTCCGTCTTAATTTACACGGAGTATGACCATTCTCCTTGTAAATTAACACGAAGAATGGCCATTCTCCGTGTAATTTAGCACAGAGAATGGTCATTCTCCTGCGTTTTAACACTGGAATGACCATTCTTCGTGTAAATTAAGACGGAGAATGTCCATTCTCCGTGTTAGAAACACGGAGAATGCCATTCCAGTGTTAAAACGCAGGAGAATGACCATTCTCCGTCTTAATTTACACGGAGAATGGCCATTCTCCGTGTAATTTAGCACGGAGAATGGTCATTCTCCGTGTAAATTAACACGGAGAATGGCCATTCTCCGTGCTAAATTACACGGAGAATGGCCATTCTCCGTGTAAATTAAGACGGAGAATGGTCATTCTCCTGCGTTTTAACACTGGAATGACCATTCTCCGTGTAAATTAAGACGGAGAATGTCCATTCTTCGTGTTAGAAACACGAAGAATGCCATTCTCCGTGTTAATTTACACGGAGAATGGTCATTCTCCTGCATTTTATGGTCAGTTGAAACTTTGGAGGGCCATAACTTTTGACTGAGAGGTCGAAACGAGGCCCGATTTGTCGTAAAATGAGCTTATTTTCGAGGAGCCTGAGATTAACCACTTCACTGTTAGACGGTCTTTCGAAATTTTAGAATCGCAAAAAAATGATGTTTGGACCTCCGTTTTAGCACTTTTTGTCGAAATTTTAGAATCGCAAAAAAACATATGTAGGACTGTCAGGCCCCTGGCAGTCCTACATATGTGAAGGACTGCCACCTCTCTGGCAGTCCTAATCTATAATCGGGACTGCCAGACAGGTGACAGTCCTCTGTGTCACAACCCGATTTTTTCGATGCATCAAAGTGTTCTTCGGACGTGGCGGGAAGAGAGTATACACATTTGATGATCCCGGTTGTTCCATGTTCAATATTTTTCTACATTAAACATATAATTCAACTTTTTATATGTGAAATTCATGTTTAAAATATTAAACATATATTTATTCGATGACTTACTAATAAATGAGAGAAGTCAATGACCTAGAGTTGAGGGAAAAATTTGGGATAAAAATCAATGACCTAGAGTTGAGAGAAAAATTTGGAAAAAATGTAGGTTGGAAAAAAACTTGGGATTAAATTCTTTGACCTAGAGTTGAGGGAGAGAAGAAAAGAGTTGAGGGAGAAAAGAAAAGAGTAGAGGGAGAGAGAAAAAGAAAACAAAAGTTGGTATTTATACCTTTGTTTGGACTAGCCCCAAGTAAAAAAAATTGATGACAAACTTGTAATATTTTAAAATATTTTTGGGCTAGCTCCTAGCAAAAAGGATAGTGCCCTTAGAAAAAACCTTTCAAGAATGTCACTAATTTAAAGTTAAGTAATAACATAGTAATTTATATAGTAATTTATGTTGTTTCTCTAATCAATAAAAAACGATGCAGACTGTACTAAAGTGACCGTCTTCCACTCGAATGTAGGACCTGTGCTAAGAGGATGACTGGAGTCAATGGGAGGCCGCTAGTGCATTTTTTTTTCTTAGTAATTACCATGAGTATTGATTTAAGAAAAAAATTGGAAAAAAAAAGTCTCTAATGGTCAATAATGGAGCCTCTCTCTCTCTCTCTCTCTTTTCCGTATCTCTTCCTCCTCTGCTGGCGTAACGCTGCAGACTGTCCAATTTGTCGTCTTCTTCTTCATCCCCACCAATCTCTCTACAGCAGAGGCACCACATCTCTCTCTCTATCTCTCTCTCTCTCTATATATATATACACACACACCAAATAGTTCTTTACTACAGAGAGAGAGAGAGAGAGAGAGAGAGAGAGAGAGAGACTGTGAGGATGACGAAAGGAGGAAGAAGCAGCGAGAAGAGGTTCTCGTCGGCAAGATGGATTGTAATTCTTTGCATGTCCAGCTTTGCTCTCGGGCTGCTCTTCACCAACAGGTGCTTACTTACTCCTCCCTCTGTCCTTGCTTGCTTGAGTTGTTTTACCGCTGCTTCGGAACCCTCAGATTGATTGAATTTGTGGTTGCTTGAGAAAATTGAGGTATGGGTCCGTCTAAAGGTCCGATTTTGATACGTGGGTAATTGTCGAATTGTCGATTGGGAGAATTAATAGGTGTCCGTGTCGCCGTGGCCCGTGTCCGTGCCTAGTTCTTGCCCGGTGCAACGTAAGCTGCAACATTTTGGTTCCTCGAACTATCCAAATTTTCATTATGGGTATTTCTTGTTTGGTAAATTTAGATTTTTTTTTTCTCTTCTTCCGCTGACATGTTATAGCTCAGTTTTGATGAATAAATTTTTAACTCCACGATCTTGTTAAATCGTTATTAAAAGAACGATACTGCAAAAATTATCCCTTTCTCTTTTAATGTATAGATTGCCAATTTGAAGAATTTATCATGGCAATTTCTAAGGGCATCCTCAAAGTTACTTGGGGGTAGCCCTTACTTGGGGGCAGCCAAGAAGGTGGAACTTTTACTGAAGACAGTCAAAAAATTACTTGGGGCTAGCCCACCTCCAAAGAATTAGGGTTTCCAGAGGTGGCGGGGGTAAGGCGGCAACGGCGAGGGCGGGGGAGTTTCCAGAGGCAGCGAGGGAGGTGGAGGGCGACGGAGGTCGAGGTGGAGGTCGAGGAGGTGGAGGGCGACGGCGAGGGGGAGGGCGGAGCGGAGGGGGAGGGATCCGAATGGTTGGGGGATGGCTCCCGGCCTCGCTCCTCCTCCTCCTCTTCCTCCTCGTCTTCGTCGTCGTCGTCGTGGGGCTTCTGTCGAGTGCAAGGGGTCCTCGGATGGGAGGGGCCGCCGCCACCGTGCTGCGCTGTGTCTTCGTCGATGCGGACTGCAACTAAGTTGGCAGTCCTCCTTTATGTTAGGACTGCAACTAAGTTGACAGTCCTACTTTATGTTAAGACTGCCAACAAATTGGCAGTCCTAAGACTGCAACTAAGTTGATAGTCCTACTTGCTGAAGAAAAATTGGACCAGCCCCAAGTAAAATTTTGAATGGCAAACTTGTAAATAATTTTGGAAAAAATTGGGCTAGCCCCAAGTAAATTTGGTAGTGCCCTTAGAAAAAGCCTTTATCATTGATATTTATCTGTTGAATTACTGATTCTTTGGTTTCCTAGATTATGGACTGTCCCAGAATCCAATACTCAGTTCATCTCGAGACGGCGGCAGGACCAAGAACTTCAAGTCCTCTCTGAAGGCTGCATTACCAAAAGGGTCAGTTGGCCTTAATTCTCTGCCAATGCAACTAAATGTTTTATATGTAGTTTTTTTATTTTCTATTGATCGTAACTTTACTTGTTGGTACAGAAGCTTGGCCAAGATAAAGATGTATTGGATGAGGTGACGAAGACCCATGAAGCCATACAGTGCGTACACCAGACCTTACTAATCTTCTTCTGATGTATTAACTTTCGATTTTGTAAAACTGACATTTATCCGTCCTTTTTTGGGAATTTGATTGGCCTCAGATCGTTGGATAAGACGATATCTACGCTGCAGATGGAGCTTGCAGCCACTCGTAGCTCTCAAGAGCTTACGGGCCTGGAGGGGGGTCAAGCGACCGTGGGATCGAATCAACAGAAGAAGAAGGCTTTTGTTGTTATCGGGATCAACACTGCATTTAGTAGCAGGAAGAGGCGGGACTCCGTGAGGGAGACCTGGATGCCTCAAGGTCTTCTTCTACCCCTTGGCAATTGCTTAAAAATTGCATAGAATTTGTGATTGTAGCTTCCTGTCTCACTGTCTGCCATTCTATATGTTAGATGTTCTGCATTCTCTCTCTCAATTATTGAGTCAAGGGTGAATAAGACCTCTTCGGCTCTTCTTGTAGTTGATTCTGCTTAATTAGGTTATCAGAGAAGAAGATACAGTTTCCTTAGCTTTATTGGTTTGCTATGCCGTCACTTAAGGTAATCGTTATATAGTTTTGATGTAATAACTAGGGAGACAGATATATGAGGAAGCTACTGGATTTTAGTTTATAAGGCCGGTTGCAAATTGGCATGGTATGGCCATTCCGGGACATATCATATTTCACGAAAATTACAGTAATAATTGGTGTAGTTCATCTGCACATTCATCTTTATTTTATATCCTTAGTCTATAATCAGTTTGTGTCTGCATCTTGGCAGATAAATACTACCTCAAATTTATTGTAGGTTGTAAAATATTACTTCTCGTAGAAAAATGTTTACGTTGGGACACCAACAAAAACAACTTCTGTTTACACTTCCAGTTACTAGTGAGAATCAGGTTCATGGTCCATGAATTATATATGGGTTCTGATGTCCTAAAAGGTGCAAGTTTTATTGGTTCTATCTTTATAATTTTGTTCTTATATATCAAATCATCACTTTTTTTTTCTACCTCTCTGAAGTGTTTGGAATCATACAATATGACATGTCTTACTCTTCTATGTTTAAATAGGTGATGCTCTCCAAAAATTAGAGCATGAGAAGGGAATTGTTATTCGCTTCATGATTGGCCACAGGTATTGCAACAATTAAGCATCTAGCAATCACACCTTCACCTTTATATGCATCCTTATCCTTTCTTTCAACTTGTAATGTTTGCTTCAACTACAAATAGTCTACTATTCCCTGCCCCCCCCCCCCCCCCCCCCCCCCCCCCCCCCCCCCCCCCTCTCCTTTCTATCCTGATGTTCACTTTCCTACCATGAACTTTATTAACTAAGCATCTCAGTAATGCTATTAACTGACCTGGTTCAAAGACAAAATTACCCCCCAACTTTATATGCCACCTAATGACGAAGAATTCATCATTTACCAAAAGAAAAAACTAAATAGGTAGGTAGAAACTAGAGAGAAATAATTCTCTTTCTCCCTAAAGTTAGGACTTGGACTGAAATTGGCTTCCTCGAAAAGGGTTTCTATTGGCATTTGCTCCCCAAATCTCATAGGGAAGAATGCTTATTTCTAAGTTTTCGAATTTGATCATGATTTTGTGCTAGTTAGAAATTGATGAATAAATTGTTCTCAGATTAATGAGTAAACTGCTCAGATTGACGAGTGTTTGTATATGCACATATTGTTGCGAGATTGTCTAATTTCCTTATTTGTTAATTTTCATGTGAACAGGATATGGACTCCTCAGTTTTTACATATTTTCAATTGGTTTGAATGATTTTATAGATTCACATTGTATACATGGAGCTATCAGTTGAATTCATTCATATGGTGCTATCAATTTTTTTATTTCAGCTTTCATAAAATTTCCAGATATATAACTTCAACTTACATAAGTTTTGCACAGAAATATCCTAATCTCATGTTAGTTGACTACATTTTGCCTTGTTTTGCAACAATATAGACCCATTTTTTTTACATAAATCACAAAATATGGATTGCCTTCATCCAAGTTGCTGGAAGTTGATGGAGCAAACATTTTGGGTTGTCTGCAAAAAAATGGTTAGTAACAAAAGGAATGACGGAAGAACACAAATTAGAGGGGGGAGGGAGGGGGATATTAGGTTTAGGGATTACATATTAACTTTATTTAGGGTTCTATGGACGAATCAAATTTTAACTTTGTTTGGAGGAAATTCTGATTATGTAGAGGAAATTAGGGTTCTGAGGAAGAAATTAGGGTTCTGTGGAAGATGTCAAAATTTAACTTTTATTTTATGGATTTGGACCATGTAGTCATATGATATGTTATCAAGGGTAAAGATGTCCAAAATGTATCAGGTTGATATGCATGTGAAGGACTTTTTGGACGACAAGTTAATAGAAGGTAGCGAAGTGAACAATAGCCAAAGTTCAGGGTGTTTTAGTGCAAATTGGCCTCTCTATTTTTGCAGCAGATATAGTCTCTATTATGTGTAGAGAATAATTGTTGTGTTTTATTGATTGGTTACTCCACTATTTATAGGGAGTCTAGCTCCTCTTCATACTACATTTTCCAATGTGGGACTAAAGTCCCTTATTAGTTCTCAACACTCCCTCTCAAGATGGTCGATAGATATTAATCATTCCCATCTTGTTACATAGCTTCGACAGACTTAATGAACTAAGACCCTTAGTCAGACAGTCTGCCACTTGTTCTTCTGAGCGAACATGATCAATCTTCAGTATCCCTTGTTCCAGCTTCTCTTTGATGAAGAATCGATCGATCTCGATGTGCTTCGTTCTGTCGTGCTGAACTGGATTGTTAGCAATACTTATTGCAGCTTGACTATCGCTCAGAAGACGTAACGGTGCTCCCTTGTCCAGCTTCAACTCTGTCAGCAACGCTTTCACCCACAGCAACTCCGACACTCCCAAAGCCATTGCTCTGTATTCTGCTTCGGCTGTAGACCGTGCTACCACTGACTGTTTCTTGCTTCTCCATGAGACCAAGTTTCCTCCTACAAAGACACAATTTTCCGTGGTAGACCTTCTATCGTCTATACAGCTCGCCCAGTCTGCATCGCAGTATCCCTCATCTTCTGTACTTCTATTCTTCTTGAACCATAGCCCTTTCCCCGGCGTCCCTTTCAGATATCTCAAGATCTGAAACACTGCATCCATATGACCCGTTCTTGGATCATGCATGTAGCGACTTACTACACTCACCGCAAATGAGATATCAGGGCGAGTGTGCCCCAGATAAATCAATCTTCCTACAAGTCGTTGATATCTTTCACGATCAACTGGCTCTCCTGCTTCTGCTCCCAACTTGCACTTTTGGTCAATTGGAGTGACTGCTGCTTTGCATCCCAGCATCCATGTCTCCTTCAGCAGATCTAATGCGTATTTTTTCTGTGAGAGAACAATTTCTTGTTCGCCTTCACACACCTCGATACCTAGAAAGTACCTCATTGCTCCTAAATCCTTCACCTCAAACTCCTTTGCGAGTTTTGACTTCAGCTTAGCGATCTCGACTTCATCATTACCTGTGATTACTATATCATCCACGTATACATCAAGTATAGTGATGTGGCCTCTTGCATGCTGAAGAAAGACCGTATGATCTGCATTTGCTTGATGGTATCCCATGCCTGTAACAGCCTTTCTGAATCTGTCAAACCAGACTCGAGGAGATTGCTTGAGTCCATATAGCGACTTCTTTAGTTTGCACACTTTTCCATGCGACGTCCCTCCGTCTGATTCTGTAGCGTAGCACCCTGGCGGGAGTTCCATGTACACTTCTTCTTGTAGGTCCCCATGAAGAAAGGCATTCTTCACATCTAACTAGTATAGCTTCCACCCATAGTTTGCTGCAATAGAGACCAGAGTTCTTACGGTGCTCATTTTCGCTACTGGAGCAAACGTCTCACAATAGTCGATGCCATATGATTGTGTGTATCCTTTTGCAACCAACCTCGCCTTGTATCGTTCCACCTTTCCTTCTGACGTCTCCTTTACTGTGTACACCCATTTGCATCCCACAGTTTTCTTTCCTTTGGGTAATGGAACCAGCTCCCACGTCTTATTTTTCTCCAGTGTCCCAAGTTCTTCCATCATTGCAGCTTTTCACCTTGGATCTTTCTTTGCTTCCTGCCAATACTTGGGCAACGAAGTAGAGTCTAATGATGCAATGAAGGCTCGATAATTCGAAGAAATGTTAGAATAAGACAGGTAGTTGGCAATATCATGTTCATAATCATCAAAACGACTAGGAGCCTTACCCGCATTGATGCGAGAAGATCTCCTTAAGGGAGCAATATGTGGTGGAGAGATCATACCATCAGAGTCAGAGAGATCCGCATCAGAATCAGATTGATTCAGTGCGGGGGCAACATCTTCAAGAGTTGGAGCAGGAGTAGACGAGGGACTTGGTACAGTAGGCACAGGGCACGGTACAGGCATAGTACTGGACTTCTGCTGTCTCCTTCTGTAGACTTGGAGCTCCTTTTTCATTGTCTGCTGCTCCCCCTGTTTAACATATGTATCTTCTTCATCTTCTGTATCGGAGTCACTGCTTTTTCCCCCTTTCGTCCAGTTTTCTACGACCGGGCATGGGACCGATCCGACTACCACAGATGGGCTTAATTTCTTCCCCTCACATCTAACACCCTCTATGTTAGGTGTGTCACCAAACGCCGAACCGTCATTCGAACCATAATATGGTTCCAGTTATCTGAATGTAACGTCCATGCTTACAAACATTTTCCGCTCAACTGGGCTCCAACATGCGTATCCCTTCTGAGTTGCCGTGTACCCGACAAAGACACATTTAACCGCTCTAGGATCCAGTTTGCCAACTCCTAGTCTATTATCTTGAACAAAACATACACACCCAAATACTTTCGGTAGAACAGTGTACGTGGTTGCACCAGTAAGCATCTCCAGCGGTGTCTTCCAGTCCAATACCTGAGATGGTATTCGGTTGATGAGATAAGATGCCGTTAACACCGCCTGCCCCCATAAGTGTTTCGGAACATTCATAGCTAGCATCATCGTCCGTGCGACCTCCAGCAGGTGTCTGTTCTTCCGTTCGGCCACACCATTTTGTGCCGGTGTATAGGCACAGGAAGTTTGGTGTAGTATGCCATGAGTGGATAAATACTCAGCAACCTTCCTATTTGTATACTCCGTCCTATTGTCAGACCGTAAGCACTTAATTTTAGTGCCATATTGAGTTTCTACCCGGCGATGAAAGTCTCGAAACGTCTCAAAGACGTCACTTTTATTCTTCATAAGGTACACCCATGTCACGCGAGTATAACAATCAATAAAAGTGACGAACCATCGAAAACCGTTAATACCGGTTGTAGGACAAGGGCCCCATACGTCTGAATGTATCATATCAAAAGCAGTCGAACTCCTACTACCTGAACTCACATACGTGCTTCTGTTATGTTTACCCAACTCACAAGCATGACAAAATAACTTCTCTTTATTAGCCCTTTGGTATAAGGACGGATACATTCGACTAATAATTTTAAAAGAAGAATGACCGACACGTCGGTGGAGTAACAAGTCATCTTCGACACTGCGCCGTGAATCTTCTGGTGGTGTGTCTGCTACCAGAGATGCCAAAGCTTTGTCTAGTCCAGTCCTGTCCAAGTACCACAGTCCCTTATGCCATGTGCCAGTCCCTAGTCGTCGTCCTGTCCCCTTCTCCTGAAAAGTCACCGTAGGAATGTCAAAGGAAACGGTACAGTTAAGATCAAGGATAATGGCACTAATAGAAAGAAGATTGACAGGAAAATACGAAGCATGTAAGACATTGGTGAGAGTGAGAGAAGGGGTGCATGCGACAGTGCCTTTACCCATGACAGGGCTGGAGTTACCATCAGCAGTCTGAATGCTCTCCGGCGTCGGTAGGTGAGTATAGTCCTGGAACTCACCGCGGGATCCCGTGACATGGCGAGATGTCCCAGAGTCCATAATCCAACCTGGTTGGTGGACAGCTGCTGCAAGAGCACGTGCAGGTATATCTGTGCCGTTTTGGGTAAAGCAAGTGATGTGGTCCCCCGAGGTAGATGACGTCCCATTACTGCCGTCCGAACCCAGCTTCGTGCTGCGTAACTTCGCGAGGAACTCCTTCGCAAGAGGGGTTAACTCAGCCAGGTGATGGTCGCCCCCTTCCTCCGCCAGATTAGCTTTGTGTCCTCCAGAATAATTTCTCCGTCTACCAGCAGAACCGTCTCTACCACCACGACGTCCTCCGCGGCCCCGTCCACGATCACTCGACTGACTGTGCAGGAGTTTGGGACAAAATCTGATGTAATGTCCTGAGTCACCACAGTTGTGGCAAACACCGGCCACAGAGGGAGGCTGATTGAAGGCGGCAAGAACAGACTTGTCAACAGTGGCTTGCTCCTCCTGGAAAGAGCCCTTGTTGGGCATCAACTTCAAGCGAGCCTCTTCTTGTGCCATGGCAGCTATGGCTTCTTCTAAGGTGGGAAGCATGGACTGTGCCAGGAGTACATTCCTTCTATTCTCAAATACAGGGTTAAGACCCTTCAAGAACTTCATCATCCGTTGACGCGAAATATAATCCAAGAACTTGTGGAAATGTTTCGCAAATGCGGGTTCGACTTGGGCATCTTCCATCCCAAGAGGATCATAGTGATCCAGATCAGACCAGAACTTCTTCAACAGTGCTGCATACTCAGAGATGGTGCGGTCGTCCTGGGCCACCCTATCAAGTTCATCCTGCAGTTGGAAGACCCGCATAGGATTGCCCGAGCCGGAGTACATATCCTTCAAAGTCCGCCATATATCAGCAGCAGCCTCCATCGCCTCTACATTGCCCGACACCTGGTCGGTCAAGGAGGCGGTCAACCATCCAGCCACAACATTGTTGACAATTTCCCAAACAGCAAACTCCTTTGAGGAGGGATCATCTGGCGCCTTGGTTTGGCCATTGACGTAGCCAACCAAGCCACGTCCCTTCAGCGTCCGCATGGCCTGCCGTGACCATTTCAAGTAATTGGACGTGCCTTCCAACTTCGTCTCCAACTTGTCCAGCTTTCCTATTTTGTAGGGTGACGGATCCACATCAGTATGGATCACACGTGGGGTCGCCTCGGTTAATCTCTTTGATAAAATATCATCAACCAAGGCCTTCATCTCATCTGCTGTCAGTTTACCACTGATCGAATCCATGGCGTCTTCAACGGTGATGATTCGTCGTCGTCGTCTACGTCGGCTTCGTCTTTGTCGTCGTCTTCGTCGGCGGCGTCGTCGTTGTCTGTATGTAAAGTCTTCAACGGAGACCTTACGACTGCGCGGTCAACGTGGCCAACACCGACGCGCGCATGTAGATCCTAATTTGCAGATCGAGAACAAAAAACAAATAAAGCATTTGTAATTCCGGAGGGCGTAATCTAGGAACAGAAGGTGCAAATAAAGCATTTGACAGCCATCCGTCGTCGAAAAACCACCCACATAATCTCTCTCTTAAAATTAGGAATTTTTTTTTTCGGAAAGAAAAAAAGGAGGGGGGGCGTCGGGCTGCCGGGGGGGGGGGGGAGGGGGGGACTCCCGGGGGGGGGGGGGGACTGCCGGGGGGGGGGAAGGGGGGGGGGGGGGTACTGCCGGTGGGGAAAGGGGGGGCGGGAGGTTTTTTTTTTTTTTTTGGTGGTTATGGCTCTGATACCATGTAGAGAATAATTGTTGTGTTTTATTGATTGGTTACTCCACTATTTATAGGGAGTCTAGCTCCTCTTCATACTACATTTTCCAATGTGGGACTAAAGTCCCTTATTAGTTCTCAACATTATGTTTTTATGCTAATATAGAGGTTGTCCAAAAGAGATGATTTTTTTCTTTTTTCTTTTTAATAGTGCTACATCCAATAGCATCCTCGATCGGGCTATCGATTCGGAAGAGGCTCAGCACAATGACTTTCTTAGGCTGGTGAGATATAGCTTCTTCCTCAAACACTTTGAGCTCACACTTTTATTGATGTATTTACATATCTTCCATCCAACTTCAGGAGCATGTTGAAGGGTATCATGAACTATCTGCCAAAACAAAGATATTCTTTGCCACTGCAGTTGCCAAATGGGATGCTGAGTTCTATGTTAAGGTGGATGATGACGTACATGTAAACTTAGGTATGCCTTTGGACTTGATTTAGCTTTTCAATAAAAAGTATAGGTGGGGCTAATTTTCACTTAAATACATTGCAATGTCTCCATTTTGCACAGTTGCACTTAAATGTCTTGTACTATTTTTATTGGCAAGTTCATACCGTGAACTTTGATATTTTCAATTTGGTACCTTGAAGGCATGAACTATTTTGCAAGTTGGTACATGACAGCGACGTGGTTAACTGCAGCCACAGAAATCAAGTGAAAATTATCTTTAAAATGGCCATATTTTACCTTTTAGTCTAGTGCATGTTGAGCATAATAAATTCCTCTTAAATTTTTATATATCTACTCAGTGATCCTTGGTTAATGCATTCTATGGAACCTAATATAGTTTAGTATTATATTTTGATGTGTTCCATTGGAGTGTATTTGTTTTTCCAAAACCATGTTACATTAAAATATGGATTATGGGAAGTAAAGACCTGTCAGCCTAGAAACCATGAATCAATTTCTCCATCCAGTATCTTTATTATTGGAGCATCCAACTTTTGGTTCATTTAGGATTTCAAATAGTGTCATTTATGATCATTCAGACCTGAATTTCAGTTTAAGCAATAGTTGCTTTTAACTTTTTGAGTTTCAGTACAGCTGTCTTCAATAAGAAAAAGATTGATCGCAGTTCAATATTTATGTTAGATTTGGCATTACTTTTCACTCACCGAGTTTCCAGATGTTTCTTTATCCACTAAAGTTTGAGCAGAATTATCTGAGTATTGGCTTCTCATGTGTAGTTAATTTTTGTGTTCAGGGTTGTTAGTTAGAAGGTAGGTGTACCTATGCTCAAACTGGCTTTCTAGGTTATATAGCAAACCCAGCCCTCTCCTAGCTACCTTCGCTAGGAATTTGGCACTGGCGTAGAGGTTGCCCCAGGTTGACAGCTGGCTGTAAAAACTTTGCAAATTCTTTTGCGTAGATATCTCATGCTCCATAACCAAACCTATTTTGGTTGGAGAATGCTTGGACGATGATGATAATTATATGATTATAAGAGATTGCAACTTGAATCAGGAAAAAGAGGAATTACATTAAATGTGACGTGTGCATTAAAGTTGTGGTCAACCCAAGGACAAGTTGATCACTCTTTAAATGTCAGCATAATCCATACTTGATAATAATTTTTGATATTGATAACATCACATTGACAGGTATGCTAGCTGCAACTCTTGCACGACATAGATCAAAGCCCAGAGTCTACATGGGTTGTATGAAGTCCGGTCCAGTTCTTTCGAACAAGTAATGGTTCTCTTCCCTTTTACCCAAGGCGGCTCATCTTCGTGAACTGGTTTTGTTGTGTATTTTATAACCTTTTGTGTGTCCTTAGGAATGTGAAGTACCATGAGCCTGAATTCTGGAAATTTGGGGAGGAGGGAAACAAATACTTCCGTCATGCAACTGGGCAGATTTATGCACTCTCAAAAGATCTGGCCACATATATCTCAATAAACCAGTAAGCTACAATCATATAATGGCTTGAACTATTCATAAATATAGTACTAGATTTCAGCTAATTTGAGCTATCATGTGTGTCAGGCCTATATTGCACAAGTTTGCTAATGAAGATGTATCACTTGGTGCTTGGTTTATTGGACTTGAAGTCGAACACATTGATGACCACAACATGTGTTGTGGAACTCCGCCAGGCAAGCTTTCTTATTGCTTTCAATTAGAAATGACCGTATATTTTGTTCGCCAGCTTATCTTCTGGTGAAGGTATATGGTGATTTCATCTAGCCCGAACCTGAACTATAACCCATTGATGTGCATGTCTATAACCAGTTGATTTGATCATCAGACATGAAAACTAACACTCACATATTTCCCTACCAGTGATCAGGTTGGGCTGAGTCTTGTGTTGGTAGACTGTCACACAATTCACAGGCCCTATATGTTTTCTGAAAGAGCACCCAATTGTGCACAGGCTGTATATGATTTCTGAAATAGCATATAATCCCCTAAATGAGAAACAAGGTGAGGGTTATGTATCGAATTGTATGTGACCATCACCGAGTTCCATGCATCGTGGCAAGTTCTTAACTGTTGGATCCTATTACTAGGATAACAAGGATAGAGAGTGTTGAGGAATATATTGGTCATTTTATTTTCAGCATATTTATTATGTATTTTTCTAGGATTAGTGATGTCTTTTCATATGCTTTGTATTTTCTATAATATTGGCCAAGAGTTATAATAAAATTTTATGTCATTCTATTCACAATGTAGCCTCCACTTTCGACATGGTATCAACTATCAAAGCTCTAGGTTCTCTTTCTTGGCTTTCTCCCTTCTCTTCCTCCTCCGTCGTGTAAATATGTTGCGATTTTCAAACTTGACGGCTACTTCTTTGGTGATGCTGTCAGTTGTATCTTTAACGTCTACTTGGGGCCTTGGGCACATATTTTGGAATTTCTTCGGGAGTCGAAGTCCCGACTTTCTTTCCGGACTTCTCTGATACGTGAAGTTCTGTTCTTCCAATGGTCTATTCTAGAATTTCTCCAGTATTCGGAGCTCCAATGTACTTTGGTATTCTTCTAGATTTTTGTCATTTCGAGCCCCAACGTATTTCAAATATTTTCTTCCATAATTTTTCAATTTTTCAAGCCCAACAAATTTTAGATATTTTCTTTCGGAATTTTTGTCCTAATGAGCTCCAACCTACTAAATATGTTTTCTTTAAGGATTTCTCCTTTCAGAGCCCCGACATACTCTAGATGTTTTCTTCCGTGATTTCTCGTTTTGGAGTCCAAACCTACTTTGTATATTAATTTTGGGATTTCTTCTATTGTGAAGTTCCAACTATCAAAAGACTTCTTCGGGGATTTCTTTGCTTGTGCAACCCCAATTTTTTATGCATTATTTTTGGAATCTCTTTGGTTTTGGAGCCCCAACCTTCTTCAGATGGTTTTTTGTGAAATTGTTTTTGGTGACAAAGCTCCGACCTACTTTTTCATATGGTTTCCAATTTTTCTTTTTCTTGCATTCTCTAAGCAGCACTTGCTTCTAGTTTTTTATTTTTCCTCGTGTTCTCCAAGCTGAACTTGCTTTCACAAAGCTCGTGTTTGCGGGGACGTGTTGAAGAATGGATTAGTTATATTATGTTCAGCACATTTATTATATTTTTTTTAGGATTACTGATGTATTTCCATATGCTTTGTATTTCCTATAAACAAGATCCTAATAAAATTTTATGTCATTCTAATTACAATGTAGCCTCCATCTTCAAAACATCTCTCTCTGACACAGAATTATCTCCATCATGTATAATCGTCCATAATAACTTCAAAATTTCTCAAAGCAGACCCCAAACGTGGCAAGATGCTCGTTAACCATCTCTCAACCATCTGCAATTTGTGCGTAAACCCTTTCAAGTTTTATGAGGCAGAAGACAAAATTGTCTGTATGTTTTGGTTCTCAAACTTGTATATTTAATGCAGAAACACGGGGAGGTTTCTGAAAATTGAAAAAAAACTCCAAAACCGGGTTAGAGTTATTTTTCAACTATTAAATTCCTTACATAGGCCTTAACTTTTATAACAAACAAATAAACCATTTCAAGGTCTGTCACTATCTCATAATCGCCATACAATCACTATCTTTTAATCATTCATCCACAAAGACACAATCACTTAAATTTCTTGAACTTGGCAGAGAGGGTTTGGGTTATCTTTTATCCATTTGCTAAATTAAGTTCAATGAGACAAGCAAGACGACGAGTAATTCAACAATTTATATTAACATATAATGATTAGTAAATTTTACTAGTTACTACTTAATTGTGTAAAAATTAAAAAAAAAATCAGATGACTCGGCATCCAGAGTCAGGTCCGAGTCGTTATTGTGCCAATCCAACAGGGATCTTAAATGGGCCGCCAACTAAAACTTGATTAGGATTTCCAAACCACATATGCCATTATATATCTACAGGCTATGGAGTTCAGTTTGATCGTGACCGAAACATGGTTGTCTCCAATCACATTTTCATGAACTTTTAAGTCGTGTTCAAATGCACTGCCCAAAACTTGCCGTAATGTATTTCTATCTAATTTAATTTCCCTTCTTCGTTACATCTTCAGACTGTGAATGGAAGGCGCAAGCAGGAAATGTGTGCATTGCATCCTTCGACTGGAGTTGCAGCGGGATCTGCAAGTCGGTAGAGAAGATTAAGGATGTCCACGAAAGGTGCGGGGAAGGAGATGGGGCTGTCTGGAGCCATCTCTTTTAAGAAGAGGTTTATAAACGACCCGCGGCAAGTCATTTTTCTTCAAACTGGTATACAGAAAATTACCCAGTAAAGATTACAGATTGAAATACCTTGTAAATGGAGTAGCATGCCTGCTTGTTTAGGAGAAAGACTTCCTCTGTATATTTATTTTATTTTATTTTTGACTTCCTCTATATATACGTTCCGACAGCGAAAAATGTTTGAAGATCAGAAGGAAGAGAGAGAACAGGGTTGATTTATGAGTTTTTTTTTTTTTTTTTTTTTTTTTTAGAGGTTTAGATGTTGATACAAGTGTAACTGTAACTTCTACATATCAAATGTGATATAGGTGTCCTAGAGGCTGGGCAAATTTGTATTAAAGATATTACTTGAAATATTAATATATACATTGGTATTTCCTAGTATTCTCCGAGTTCTCTCATAATACTCATTTTTATTTTATCCTTTCTTAGGGAGGGAGCCTATGATTTCGATTTCCAACTGACACCTGATTAAAAAAAAAACATTTGTCATTCCTGCTGGATGGTAACTTTGTTGTTCTATTTGATGAATTCATTTTTTAAACCAATGTTACTCTTGAGGACATTGTCGTTTCTGAGTATGTGTGCAAGTTGTACGATCACATATGATTTGCAAAACGGGGATACGCCAATTTTTTTAACTTTTGTATATATTTCTAAGAAATAAATACACCAACCCCCCTATGTTTCATGAGTATTACAGAAACTATCCCTATTTGAAACTAATTACACTCACCACCCCTCTCCTTTAGAAATTTTATAAAACATAGGGGTAGTTAGTGTTATATTTTTATAGAAAATAGAAACTATAGGGGTGATCCGCGTAATTAGTTTCAAAGTAGGGGTAATTTCTGTAATAAGTGTAAAACATAGGGATAGTTAACGTAATTTGCCCATATTTCTAATGTGAAATCTCTATTTCTAGATTTAGATCTCCATATTTTTTTTAAAAAATGTTGTAACATGACCCTTAGAATGTTGACTATAAAAAGAGGGTACATTCATTTTTTCTTGTCGTGGTTGAAGGCCACCTTTATTGTAAAATTCTATTTTTAAAATTTCAATGCTTCTACGTACTCCCAAATTGTATTAACAAGAGAGAAATAATTTATGTCAGAAAAAAGATAATAAATTATTTATTTCTAACACCAAAACCTTTTCTTCATTCTCATTGTAATGCCATAGACAGGTGGGGATTAGATGCTAGGCATCCAATGCCTGTCCGATTTTGTCTAGTGTCCGACCGTTCGACTATGCAAGTTTTTGGATTATATGAACAATTTCTGCAATTTTTAGCATAATTTTTTGTTTTTGTTTTTGACCGCCTAAAATGCTAGACATTAGGCAATTAGGCATCAACTGCCCGTCCGACTAGCATCTTGCGATTTTTATAGTTTTGTTCGTACGTACTCGGTTTTGTCAATAGCTAGTAGGGGTGAGCATTATTCGGTTTTGGACCGAAAACCGAACCGAACCGAACCGAATAAGGAATTCGGTTCGGTTTTAAATAAATTCGGTTCGGTTTTGAAAATACTAAATTTTTTTATTCGGTTTCGGTTTTGGGATTCGGTTTCGGTCCAAAACCGAAAACCGAATAAGAAAATTTAGTTTATATATATGTGTGTGTGTGTGTGTGTGTTAATTATAGGTATATACTAAATATATATAGGTATATGTTATAGGTATATACTGAATATATCTAGGTATATTTAGTTATTATATATATTAACAAAAAAAACACAAAAAACCCCAAAAATCGAATAAACCGAAACCGAACCGATTTAATTCAGTTCGGTTCGGTTCGGTTATTGACCAATTCGGTTCGGTTTCGGTTTTGCTTATTCGGTTTTGGTCCAATTCGATTTTTGCTTATTCGATTCGGTTGGAACCGAATAAACCGAATGCTCACCTAGCTAGAGCCTAGAGGTGGTTTGCCATATTATTACGGAGTCACTGCTAGGAGTAGTCCTGAAATTCCATACATAAACGGGTCGGTAGTTAACCCGAACCCGACGCGACTGCCCCCTCCCTCCTCGTTTAAAAACCCTAGCCAAGAAAAACCCTTCCATTCTCCTCACTCTCCATAGCTCCAATGGCAGCCACCACCAACCTCCTCTCCCTAAAACACTTCCGAAACCCTAATCCATTCCTAAACCCTAATCCTAACCCTAATATTAATCTATCCCTCTCTCTCCCCATCCCCAGAAGAAAAACCCAAACCCTAACCCTAAAAGCAATCCTCTCCGAGTCCCCCAAGCCCACCACCGCCGCTACCGCTACCGCTACCAGCAGCCACTGCTTCAGCCGCTCCTCCGATGGACACCTCTCCGTCGAGGGGGTCAGGGTGGAGGAAGCCATGGCGAAGGCGGAGAGGACTCCTTTCTACCTCTACAGCAAGCCCCAGATTACCAGGAACTTCGAGGCATATCGCGAGGCGCTGCAGGGGCTCGACTCTGTCGTCGGCTACGCCATCAAGGCTAACAACAATCTGAAAATATTGGAGCATCTGCGGTCGTTGGGCTCTGGCGCGGTCCTCGTCAGCGGGAACGAGCTCCGCCTCGCTCTTCGCGCCGGGTTCGATCCCAAGAGGTTGTACTAATTTATGTAACTTTTATGTATTTTAGTATTTGTCGATGACCCAATCGATTAGAACATATAATTGACTGTGGAAAGAATTTATTTTGAATGTTGATTACATTTAGTTGCTTAGTAGAAATGTATAAATTTTTGAGCTCTTCAAGTGAAACCAAATAGACCTGAATTCAATAACAGGATGCTTATGAATTTCTATACTTATTATAGCCTGGTGATCTTAATATGTCACATTTATGCATCTTAATATTTTTTTCCCATGACTAGATGATTAGAATATATAGTTAACTAACTGCGGAAATAATGACTTTGGTTGATATTTTTTTTCAGTGAAACTAGATAGGCCCAAATTGTTGGTGGTTATGCTAAGTTGCTAACTGAAACTAAAGCCCGATAATTTGTAATAAAATGTTGCACTTCATGCCGTTGATTAGGAAAAAAAAAAGAATTAATTTTTGGAGCTCTTTGGTAAAACCAAATATGCCCAACTACAGAACTTGATGATTAGGGATTTATATTAAAACATGTAGTTGACTGAAAAAAATCTGTTTTTTCCTTCCCCCTTTTGAGGATTTTTCAGTTAAAACAAATTGTCCCTAATTGATCGTTGGTTGTTATGCTATCAAACCCCCAGAGTTTATATTAATGTCTTGCTTCTTGCTGTTGATTTCATATGTTGAGTGTTGCGCCTGTCTCACTACACTAATTCCTTTAAGTGCACCTTCAGCTTTACTAAGATGTCCAATTAATGTGTATGGTTGGTGACCTTTCGAAGACAGGTGCATATTTAATGGAAACGGGAAGCTATTGGAGGATCTAATTCTAGCTGCCAAAGCAGGAGTTTTTGTCAATATAGACAGCGAATTTGACTTGGAGAACATTGTGACAGCTGCAAGAGTGGCTGGAAAGAAAGTTTCTGTGTTACTCCGTATAAACCCAGATGTAGATCCACAGGTACGATTTTACTTTTTTGTAGGATTACGTCGATAAACAGTATTTTAAATAATGTTACCTAAAACGGATCCATTATATGTAGTTGTGTTTGGGTAAACAACGTGGAAAGCCTTAAAATTATAGTTGCAAAATTGGCCGATAAGTCCGGTTCCGATACATGCCGCCACAGACTTTGGGGGTCTCTTCCCTAGTCAATTCAACATAGAAAACTGAACGAAAAAGACCAATCGGCAAGGGTATAAAAGCATAGTAAAATTGTAAAAGCATGTAAATAAAAAATGTATTTAACACAGGTAAACTAATCAACAATGGTGACTATTATTTCATTCAATTTCAAAATTCCTAAGAAAAACAACGCAGAAAATACTTAAAATTATGCCTAAATGTATATAATATTTTTTTTCCTATCTTTTTCTAATTTATTAATAATTATTTGCTTTCAGATACCAAAAAGAATTTGATACTCCGTTCTGAAACTGCCGATATGCCGGTACCGCTAATCATGATACTCGTAGAAAGAGTCCAATACCCATTCCAATACCGATACCGTGAACCTTGCTTAAAATGCCTTCAACGTGCTTTACCTTTTATAATTGTGATTACCTATAAATGTACTTTGCTTAGTGTTGAGAGTTAGTTCAGCAACTCTTACCTTTTTTATTCCTTATGATTATTTACATATACCTTGATGTATTGCTCTTGTAACTTCAGTTTCTTAGACTCCATTATGTAAATGGAAACCCCTATTGTTAGCACCTCTTGGATCTATTATTTATTTAACAATGTCGTCTTAATCATAGTCTTACAAAGAAGTAATTGAAGAAGTGCATAACTTTTGGACTAAGAGGGGTTTGTCAATAGCGACAATCAGTGTTCTAAACTGCGGCCTAGGCGCTAGGCGGCCTCTGGCCGCATTGGAAATCCCCTAGGCAGCTGGCCTAGGAGCTAGACGGTGCTAGGCGGCTGTTCGGTTTTGGGAAAAAAATAATTCAAAACTGACCTTGGTTGCAGCGGCGACGACGGGTGGTGGTGGTGCTGCGCTGGTGGTGGTGCGGTGGTGGAACGGAGGAGAGATGAGAGGGAGGAGACTGGTGGTGGTGGTGGAGCGGAGGAGAGGTGAGAGGGAGCGGAGGAGAGGTGAGAGGGAGGAGAGGGAGGAGACTGCTGCTCTCTCTCTCCTCTCAATGTATATATAAAAAAAAGTTACATGAAAAAACAAAAGTGGGGTTCGAACCTGGAACCATCAGTGAGAGAAGCCTTATAATCTCAATGTTGGCCATAGTGCCAAACCTGATTTGTGTTAGAAAAGTATATAGATAATATATATGAGAAAGTAACCTACATTTGTTAAAAAAAAATTAAGTTCGCCGCCTAAGCGCTAGGCGGCCCTTTGGTGCACCGAACCCGCCTAGCGAAATTTATAACATTGGCGACAATCTAACTGAGGTTGGGTTTTGATCAAAGGACTCTTGGAGGGTTATGTTGATGGTTTGATGGTTAAGTGGTCGTTATAGGAGAGGGAGGAGAAACGGCCAGTGGTGCCAGCACGGCTGAGGCTCATCTCCACTTCTATCAGGAAGTGGCTATTCATCTCTTTATTTCATTGGATAGGGTTTTTCGAATTTGAGTTGGTCTTTAGAAGGTTTCTGATATAGTCGGGGTTTGGTTGGATGCTTGAGGTGCCCTTTGGATTGAATTTATTTAGAACTGTTGGTTTTGTGGTGGTCGGGAATTGAAAACAGCACCATGGTTAGTTATGTATAGTACCAAGTAGGATATGCTGTTTATGTATGTGTGTACATGTGCTTGTAAGCAAGTTTTTGCTAGTATACATTTCTTGTCTGAATATTTAGCAATTTGATTATGCTATTGTTCAAGAGCTGATCACTCATTAGGAAGATTATATAGCTGTTAATCACAATTACGATACCATGAGGAAGTTTTACTTAATGGGCCACCTGGTTAATCAGAACTGTTAGGTGATTAGGCAGATTATGTATCCGTTAACCGCAATTTAGAGGCCGTGTGGAATTCTTACTTAATGGGCCACCTAGTTAATTGGGACTGGTCAGTTACTTGACCTTACTTTTCAATCTTTTAGAACACAGGTACCGTGCTATTTATGTTTTGTATAGCCATAACATATGTATGATTGTAGGTATGCACGTCTTGTAGGACTGTCTATGTATGCGTATATATACTTGTATGAACGTAGAGACTTACATACAGAAACATCTATACCTAGAGGGAAGTATCTGTATAGTGTGAACCAAACTTTTCTAAGCAGCTCTAGTCCCTTCACTGGCTTTCTTATCCGATGCCATGTCTATATCCAATCAATATTGATCTTCTTTATGACCAATCCTTGCATGTTTTGAATGCAATATCTGTGTTATTTTCATATATTTATTCTCCCATACTTAATGTCTATGAGAGAGTGGCTTTTTGGTGCTTCTAGCAGTACCAATGTCTTTAGTTTTTTGATTCATCTAGTAGTATATGGACTCATGTAAGAGTTTGTTACATGCTCTTGGCCCATCCTTACAACATAATGACTAGAGTTGTAAATGGCCCATCTTTACAATACCAGATTGTTATGCTTGTTGTCTCCTTTATCATATCTTCGGGATAATTCGGTAAAAACTCAGTTGTTCCTTCCTATATTCCCCAATGCATGTCATGGTATATATCTAGTATTCTCAATGATGTTCGTTTAGGCTGTAATTGTGTAATACTGGCCAAAATATCTTGGAAACTTATAGTGGATTTATTAGCAGCTACCTTCAGTTAGCTTATTATTAGAACATGGTTGACCAGGGAATCTGATCTGAAAATAATATTGTTGATAGCCAAGCTATGACCTAGTTAACTAGAGAAACTAGTTAACTAAAACCAAGTACATTATCAGAGCACCATCTATTTTTTACAGTTTCCATGATCCTGTTCTTGTCAGATTTTATCTTTTGGGTTGTATCAGAAACATTTTTTAAGCTTTGGGCGTATAAATATGATTAGTTTTTAGTGGTAGTTTTTATCAACACAATAATTATTGATTGTCACTCTTACCATATCTGCCAGGTGCATGCTTATGTTGCCACAGGAAACAAGAATTCCAACTAAAAACTATGACCTAGTTAACTAGAGAAACTAGTTAACTAAAACCAAGTACATTACCAGAGCACCATCTATTTTTTACAGTTTCCATGATCCTGTTCTTGTCAGATTTTATCTTTTGGGTTGTATCAGAAACTTTTTTTAAGCTTTGGGCGTATAAATATGATTAGTTTTTAGTGGTAGTTTTTATCAACACAATAATTATTGATTGTCACTCTTACCATATCTGCCAGGTGCATGCGTATGTTGCCACAGGAAACAAGAATTCCAAGTTCGGTATTAGAAATGAGAAATTACAGTGGTTTCTAGATGCAGTTAAGTCGCATCCAAATGAACTTAAGCTTGTAGGGGCTCATTGCCACCTGGGATCAACCATTACGAAGGTACCTATTTGGGGTTACTAATAATTATCACATCTTTTCATAGTTTTTCACTGAATTTATTTTCAATATTGCTATGGGGACACTTTTCTTGACACACTCCATAGCCACACTGATGTGGCAGTACGCTATTGTATGTGAAGGGAAGCCTTAAAGGGAGGTAATAATTGACATCCAATAATGCACTGCAATGTCACTGTGGCTATGGAGTGTGTCAAGGAAGTGTCCCCATAGCATTACTCATTTATTTTGCGGACTTATTGCTACAGTAATCGACATATTAAGTGTTCTTTAATATCTACTTCTTGGTGGTGACAGATACGCAATTCACTACTTTATTGTGGATTCTGCACATTATTTCCTGCTGATTTTCTTAGATCTAATTTTAGTGCGAGTTTTTTTTCCTTCCATTCCTTTATACAACCATCTTTGTCAGTAACTTTTGCTTCATTTAACATCTGTATAAAGAATATTTAGCTATGATAATTTATATGAACAACTTGATGGCAATTTATAGTAGATATTATCATCAACTTCTCTATATTTTGCACATAAATAATATTTCTGTCAGAAAATAATCATTAATTCTGATCATATGAATCATATTGTCTGATTTCTGTAGAATTTGGTGATCTATTCTAAAGATGATTGTGTATAAGAATCTTGACAAGAGGCATGCACTGTAAATACTATATATAGACAACCTTGGGCAGTCATGATTGTTTGCTGTGTAAGTGTGCTTGGGTTAGGATTCTATCATATATAAATCAACCAGAAATCTGGTCAGTTCTCCTTTGATATCCAACATCAAATTTCTTTAATTATCTGACCAGCTATAGGGCACCATTTACAAACTACTCCAAATTTGACTGAACATTTTGACCAAATTTAATGAGAATATTCTTACTTGATAGACCGAAAATCTAGGCGTATGTGGCTTTTTTAAGATATGAAATTCTGTAAGATAAAATAACATTTTTAGAGGTGAGGCAAAGCCAAAAAATATCGATAATCTAGGTTTTTTTGCCCAGGTGATTTATTATCGAAGCTTTTCTTCCATCACAAGGGGCCGGTTATGGAACACCAGAAAGCTTCACAAAAAGAATTGGCCTTTTATGGCCATCTAATCTACCAACACCAAATTCCTAGTCATGGTAGCTAGGAGCAAGAGAGGGCCTTGCCATGGAACCTACAAGGCTAGGTCGTAGATTGGTAGACCTACCTCTTTGTCATGTTGTTTAAACTCATGCAAGCAAGGAGCACCCTTCAAGTTGAGCACTCTCCAAGTTCACCTAGACTAAGAGTCTAGATGAAGAGGTAAGGTGATAATTTTCCAAATGAAATGCTAAACATGAAAAAGTAATGGACCAGAATGTGATTATAAACAAAGGTGGAGTTAGGGGATCTAGGAAGTACATTCGCCCCTGGCATATGAGATTTTTCATTCAGCTTGCTGCTATGTGCGTTGTCCCAAGGACACTTAAAGGAGGGAACTATCTAAAATGGTTGTTATTGAAATTAGTCAAATGTGACCTTAAAAGATGTTTTATCATAATATATTTCCATCTAATTTTCATATAATAATATTCCAAAAGAAATGGAGATACTATTGAAGTAGCTGCATAAGCTGTATTTGGATCAATGTTATAGAAAGCGCTGGATGGCCCTTATGTAGGAAGGGGGCGCATAGCGCCTGGGTGCCGCATAAGCGCCGATTTTAATGCATTTTAGAACACTGATTTGGGTTTTATCAAATATAGTATTTAAAGCTTATAACGTGCATTATTTACTAATATTAGTTATAAGATACTCAAAGTCTCAAATAAAATTCTTTTGGATGTTGGAATTTTAAAAATTTCAAGTCCAAAATGATAGATTTGGATAAATTTGAAATCATGCAAAAATAACTTGTTTAGCTATAGCCTATAGATAAGTTCTATATAGCCTATAGATAAGGTCTATATTTTCTCTACTTTTATATTCTGGATGACCTTAATACTTCAAAAAATTTAAATTTGATATTGATTAAAGTTGTGCAAAATATATTACTCTCAAGCCCCCGTGCTCAGGAGCCTGCGGCTTGACAGGCTCGGGAGACTACGGTTGGACTATACCAAAATTATTAATTTTAGAAACTTAGATTTGGTTAAGATTGGATTTGAATAAATCTTGATTTGTACTTTTAATTTCCATATCTTTAGGTAGATCTTGTTGATATGTAATTTAAATTTCCATGACATAAATGACATGGCGCACAAAATGCCAAAAGTTAGATGAGACACGACGAGGTGTCGAAGTCCGCCCAAAATTGCTTTCAATTCAAGAAAAATACTCAAAAATTTGTGAGAGCTCCGTGTCTACTTTCCCTTATATATATCTATTCTACTATATAATGCTTAAACTTGGCTTCACCGTGAAAAATTCTTTCCAAAAATACCCTTCAACATATTTACTAATTAAAAATAATAATTAAAGTTAGAAGGGGTATCTCGGTAAATACGTACCTTTCAACATATAAAAAGATTATTTAAAGTTAGAAGGGGTATCTAGGTAAATATAAAAGTTTTGGTTAAAGTTGTTAAAGCTTCTTAAGCAAATGCGAGTCTTTCCATTACCATCATTCATTCATTTAAGAGAATTAAATGAATGCATTGCATACCTAAATACATTGAGTACCTAAAAAGAATTAAAATGGTTAAATGTGAGTCTTTTATTACTATCCTTCATTCATTTAAAAGAATTAAATGAATATATAAAGTTGTTAAAGCTTCTTCAGCACCGCATGCGTTCATTAGCATAATTATTGATTTAAAATGATTAAATGAATACGTTGAGAAAACTACTACCAAAGCTGAGTTTTTATGGTAGTGTGTAATAGGGGTGTGCATCTGTCGGTGGTCGACCTATTTGTCACAACCGAAGTTAATCGGTTTAGAAATAACTACAGCCGAACCAAACCAACCAACTGGTCAGTTTGGTTTTGAAACCGACCGACTTGGTTCGGTTTGGCTAATCGGTTTTGAATCTTTGATCACATTAAAAAACCACAATGCACAGTTGCATACTGAAGCTGCAGCCACATAGACTTTAGTTTAGAAATCAAGAATACAGTAGCTACAACCACTCGACTTTAGACTTTAGAGCCACAGACACTCGTTAGTCTTTAGAATCAAATACATTGATCCAGTGACGATGCACATCGGTGACATCACATAGAGCACATAACAGTTATAGCGCAGAGAGCAAAGCCACATTCCATAATAATAACACTATTTTGAGAATCAATTATATTGATAATTTGATATCCAGTCCAAAACACACAGAAATGAAGAACCAATATATTCAGTTACAACTTATCAATTGCAAGGGCTTCAAAATCAAACAAAACATTAAAGGAAAACCCAACAGCTTGCAGCATATAGTGTTTAATAACTTTCAAGCAACAAATAGAAAAGGTTGCATCAAAAACCCAATAGCTTCATAAATTTCATTCATACATATCAGTTCTCATCAAAACCCACCTATAGACCTATAGATCTATTATCTATAGGTAGTTGATAGATCATCTATATATCTATACTATTTACCAGTCTCTAGACTCTGGACTGGATGGAGATTGGAGAGTCTCAACGCGAGGGACTAGTCGGCGAAGATTGGCCAATGGAGACTAGACTCTGGGAGAGGGAGAGTAGTTAGGGAAGATGGACCGAGTCTCTAGACTCTGGAGAGTAGAGAGTTGTTAGGGAAAAAAATGGAGAAAGGAGTAGCCGCCTCTAGTTCTAATATATGGAATCCAGTCACAAAACCCTAAACCAGTAAACCTAAAGGCTTAAAAGCAGTGTATTATGTTCGGTTCGGTTTTAACCGGTTTTTTAAATATTAAACCGTGAACCAAATCGAACCGGTCGGTTTTTTATAAATCCCAACCGAACCAAATCAACCGGACCATCGGTTCGGTTAAAACCGAACGATTCGATTTGGTTCGGATCGGTTTGCTCGGTTTCGCCCAAGTATGCACAACCCTAGTGTGTACATGAAATTTCGTAGTGAATTTAATTACTATCATATGAAAGCTATTACCAAAGCAATAAAATATTTAGTAAGATTATATATTTTTTACTGTTAAAATATTTGAAAATAACCAGCCTCTACAAGCATATATAAAATGTAAAGATAAAATATGTAAAACCTAAGAAGAAAGCTAAGGGTATTCTATACAAAAAAATTGTAAACTGGAGCAGTTTTTTTAAACAACTTTCTGACTACTCTTATTGTTGAAGTTACTGAAGTAACCAAGGTAGAAAAGTTGAGGCTTCACCGTAAAAAAATTTGTCGTAAAAATATCCTTACATATATTTGCTAATTAAAATTGTTTATTAAGTAAAACTCGCGTAGATAGGTAATTACGTACTAAAAAATGGAAGTTACTAGTTCCAGTAGTATGAAATACGTGCAACGCACGCGCATATATTCTAGTTAATAATAAAAAAATATTTCAAAATTTATCTTTCAACTATTCCAATAACTGCAGCACCTATTAAAATTCAGAAATTTGTTCGTACGTAAATATTTTTAAAGAAATACGCTGAAGAAAAGTAGTTTCAAAAAATTCAAAACATATATAGATTCCGCCAGTCTGACCGGCAGAAATCATACTTTCTGGTTTTTTTGGTTTTTTGGTGGTTGTGGTTTATTGTTGGTGGTTCAAAAAATTCAAACCACATATAAATTCTGCCATCGCCGATTCTAATCTCGTTTTCTAATCTTGCTTATAATCTCGTTCCACGACTACAAGAATAGAAGATTGGGGGATGGGGACCGGAGCGGCTAGCGCCGAGTCGTTTCTGATTGACTGCACCATGAAATTGACGCGCAACAACATGACATAGACCATGAGAGTGGGAGTGCAGGAGAAGATCTGCTGGAAGAGATACAAAAGAGGCTTCCATTTCCTCATGCGCTCGAGCAAGAACTCCTTGGAGGTTCTCGTAAAAGAGGACCTTCCTCATCTGCAGAGCTTTGGACAACTGCCGTCAAGGAAAAAAGCCATTATCAAACAAAGAAGCCAAGCTATCAAGACTCGCTCTCTATGTAATCTTTCTTTACTTTGAGTCCTTAGGTTTATTTGTAACTCAATAGAGAAATTCAAATGATAGCTAAAATCGAAAACCAGCCAAAAACCTAAAAGTCTAAATCTAGGGTATCATATCGGTATACGGAGGTATACCGACAGTATACTTCTCATTTCCAGCAAATTTGGACCATTGAATTTGGCATATCGATGGTAAACCGCAGTATACCTACGGTATACGATTTGGTAAAAAGTAGAACATTTATTGCAGCATTTAATGCATCTAACGGCTAAAAAACTAGTATATATACACACACACGCCCTACAAGATCATGCACATGATTAGATAGTAACTTCAGGCATGTGTCATGTCCTCTGTCCTTTGGGAAGAACTCATGTAAAAACTCTCAAGGGGTATGCTATGGGTGGCAATCGGTTTGGGCCGGATCCTGATTGACCTGTTAATGCTACACCCGAACACGACCAATTTATGCTTGACGCATTTAGGCCAAATTCGAACTGTCCTGGCAATAAGCAAGTTGATCAGACCCATTTGACAGGATAAGCGGTGGGCTGTGTTAGGTTGGAAATAAATATTTGAGCCATATAGTTTTCAAAAATAAATCATAAGCTATTCTTCATGAAACTAAATCCCGTATTAAGCATGTTAGTGCATTAAATGCGTTTAATCTAAGAATGTCAGTGCTTAATTCAAATAGGAATTTAAATACGAATTATAATGCCTTTATAGTCATAAAATGGAAAGTAAATACATACCAATTATCACATCAGACTTTAATGTCATTATAATTAACTACTGACATTATTGTTAGCGGGCCGCTCAAGCATCAGACTTTAAATACATTGCAATTGCCAAATCAGACTTTGATGATTTTGTGGTCAAAAGACTGGACTAATGATTTTCATAGTGGGCTGAGGGATGCTTGGGGTGGCTCACTAACTAAACCTAACCGAACTTGTTTAACCCTGACCTGAACCTGTTTTTAATAAGGTGGTTTGGCGGGTTTGGCCCAGATTGCCACCAATAGGGTATGCACCCCATGTCACTCCCCTTTGAATCCTTGCATGTTGATGTTCGTTTTAGGTAACATTAAATCTTTGACTGTATCTTTTAGCTGCTTCTAACTATTTTTATAACATAGTAACTATTAAATTAATGTTTTTTAACATATAAATCTCTTAAATCTACTTCATTTTTAAAGTCCCAAAAATCTTGTTAATTGCTTGAAAGTCCTTCAAATCACTAGAAAATAGAGTTATGAGTAAATGTGGTTATATTAACACATTCAATAAGAGAATATTAACACATTCAATAAGAGAATATTCTGTTAGTTCTAAAATACTTTTTATGACCATTATTCCCTTATCTTCTTCCTTCCTTTTTGCTCGTGTTCAAAGATGCAACCAAAACATTCCCCTCCACGACCATCATTGTTGCCGCCACCCCCTCCCCTCTCCACATCCTTGAAACTTTTCGGCCTTCTCCCTCACCCACCCACTTGCAAGTACGACCTTGGAAACTTACGTTGTATCAATCCACAAGATCATAAATGCTCCAGCTATCCCTTATATGAATAAACGTTTGTACCATAAAATAAATCAAAACGTGTGAAAAATGGAAATAAAAATCTTGCCTACACATTCATTATCAACATTAACTTTACCCATTTCTTCTCATAAGCTTCCAACAAATCAACAATTCTTACAAATAAGTTGTTAGTTAATAATTTCTTGGATTAGTTGTGAAAAAAAGGTTCATTCAAGGGACCTTGAGGTGTATGATGCAAGAAATTTTCATATGAACAAAGCATCTTAATTTTTAGCTAGAGATGAATATGGAGACTCGTAACACTTAGTTGGATCCTTGTCCTCTTTTTCTTATTACCTTTATTTTAGTGCTTCTTTGATCAATCTATTCATCAACCATCGCAAAGACAATTGGAAAAAGGGGAAGGACCTAGGGAGAAGGAAAGGGCTAGGTATCGCAAAAACAAAACACTGTATTTTATCGACCTTTACAGTCATAACTTCAGTTGTTACACAAGAAATTAAAATTTTCAATTGAGAGAGATGGCTTAGTGGACTAAAGCGATAGATTGTTAATCCGTTGTACGAATTATTCGTACCGAAAAAATTGGGTGCTATCGTAGTTTCATTTAACTTCACGGGCTAGAGATAAGGATAAGCGGAATCAAACCATTGATATTTGCCACAGGGTAAACCACCGTCTCTCAAGCCTCCCCGATTGATTCTACCATAGAGTAACTCCCCCCCCCCCCCCCCCCCCCCCCCCCCCCCCCCCCACAACCAAAAAAAGGAAAGAAGGGAAGGACCTAGGGAGAAGGAAAGGGCTAGGGAGGATGGAGGGCCGAGAGAGGAGGGATTAGTACTGATGGTGGAGGTGGAGAGGTGAGTGTCGACGGTTGTTTTATGGCTTTGGACCCAAGGTAGTCAAAGGCGCACTTGAGGCGCAAATGGTCCATGTCGTCCGAGGCGCAAGGCGCACTTAACGCGTGCCTCCGAGCGAAGCGAGACACAAAAATAATAAATAATAAAAATATACATAAATAAATAAATTAGTAATATAAGAAATAAAACCAAATAACGTATTAAAACCAACAAAAATATATTAAAACATAACCAAGTGAACTAGCAGATCAGTAATAGCATTAGTAATCAATTGAACTAACAAGAGTGTGTATTCTCCCTACTTAGTAAATTTTAGTTTTTCTAGTTCAACTATAACCAACTATGACAACCATTGAAAGAGCTATCTCCCTCCCACTTGTATGAGGTAAGGACTATTTCCATGTCTCATTATATATATATATATATATATATATATATATATATATATAAGCCATAAGGCGCGCTTAGGATCCTTTTGGTTGTGCCTTGCTAAAAGGCACGTCCTGGGTGAGCCCGGAGAAAGGGGCCTCGTATAGTGAGGGGCGAGACGCAATTGGTGCGCCTTTCTGCGAGTCGCGCTCGAGGCACGCATTTGACTACAATGTTGGGACCAGAGGGGAAGGACCTAGGGAGAAGGAAAGGGCTAGGGAGGATGGAGGACCGAGAGAGGAGGGATTGGCGGAGGAGGAGAGGTGAGTGTCGACGGTTGTTTTATGACTTTGGACCAGAGACAAGTAAAAAAGGAAGAAGATGAGGCCAATATGGTCTTTTTACACATTAACCCAAGGGTTAGGACAATTTTTTGACTACAAAACCGGAAAGAACTCGTAACTTTATTTTCTGATAACTGAAGAGACTTTTAAGCAATTAATAATTTTGGGGGACTTATTTAAAAATATAGTAGATTTAAGGGACTTTTATGCAAAAAAACATAAATTAATTTAACTTTCTTATTTATGTGGATATCCTTGTTTAGATTATCCTATTTGTTTATTCAGATCTAAATTCTAAAATTATATACCAGTATAAGATGGAGTTGGAGGAAGGTAAACTGGGACTTCCTCTTTATTTATTTATTTTTTTATAAGTATGTTCTTTATGGGTTCTTAATAATGTACCTGTGTGGTCTGCATCTGTTAACTGGAAACTCTTTGAAAGCATGTCTAATTTAGTACTTTACAGTTTCCTTCTAATTACATTTTTTTTGGCATGGACCTATTTCATATGCCTACACCATACTAAATTCACAATCTTCATCGTGGCATATGCATTACTTGACCACTATTTTTATTTTAATGAAGACGTGTTATTAGAGGATAATCTCTTGAAATTACAAGAATTTCTGCTGATGTGGCGGGCTAGTTGATCATGATTTGATCAAATATGTGAATCTACAAGAAGAGCAGAACATAGTATAAACTGTCATTTAATTGGCAAATCATAGACAAATACATGAAAAATCATATATAAGATCTTTCTGATTTCTAATTTTTTATTTTTGGTTCAATTGTCTTTTCGTTCAGGTGGATATTTTCAGAGATGCTGCTGTTCTCATGGTGAATTATATTGACCAAATACGAGCCGAAGGTTTTGAATTGGAGTATCTAAACATTGGAGGTGGTTTAGGGATAGATTACTACCACGCAGGAGCAGTCCTCCCAACACCGATGGATCTCATCAACACTGTAAGCTCAATATACACCACACTGTTTCAGTATGTTTCCATCGTGTTTCAGTATTCCTTTCTGCTGACTTATAACATGCAATCTATGACTAGTGGAGGAAATGCATATCTAACCTATTAGCCTGAAGTTGATTAATTTTTCCTACTTGCCTTTGGGTCTGTTCTAGAACAGGTTCCACCAGTTGTGGAAAACAACTGTGCATGTCCACTTGCAGCACTGCTGCTGACTACTACCTTAATAAACCCGACATGGGTTGTTGGTGATTAGCTTCGGCACAATTCACACGGACACGTGTTGATCATTCATTTATAGCATTGCTACTTCACACTATTTATTTGATGATATGAAGCCATGAAGGTAGATATATAAAAAATTATATTGCTTATGTAATCACCATGCGTTCTATTGTACTAGCACACACATCACACTAAAAAAGCAAACAAATATTGTGCCGTCAGTCCATCAAGTTATCATATCTTTTTGTCTCCTTGTAGGTGCGCGAGTTGGTTCTTTCTCGAAATCTGAACCTGATCATTGAACCCGGAAGATCACTTATTGCAAATACTTGTTGCTTCGTTAATCGGGTGACTGGTGTCAAGACAAATGGTACGAAAAATTTTATTGTGATTGATGGCAGCATGGCAGAGCTTATACGACCTAGTCTCTATGGAGCATACCAGGTAAGTAGGGTGATGAGTCTACGATTACTACTGTGTTTGGTTGTTTTCACGAAGAGAAGTTTTTATGTTCTAAGAAAAAACCAGTTAAGATGTACAAAAGTACAACTTAACCTGCTAACTTAAAGTTATCCAATGCAAACTTCTTATGAAATACCTGTAGTGTGTAAGATCTCTTTGCTCGATGTGGTAAAGTAATGAGAACAATATCGTATAGAAATTATGTGGCTCATATCAACATATTATTATGGTTATTTTGTACTAATTTCTTTTTTGTTATGTAATTCTCTTTGTTTACCTTTGAAATTGATGTTGCTGCCAAAAGCATTAGTAGTCTGTTTAGAAGTCAAATAGATTGGTTAAGAGGATCAGATTTTTGTAAAATGATTGAGTGTCAGAGGCAAGGCTATATATATATATATATATATATATATATATATATATATATGGAAAAAAAAAATAAAAAAATATATATATATATGGAAATGCTTGGAGGGAGGATATTTATCATTTTTTTTCCTGGATATGCATGCCCCGAAACCATTCAGTTGCCTCATTTATTGGTTTGGCTTTGTTGTGTTTGCAAAACCTCGGCTTTTGGTCTTTTGACAAACTTTTCAATTTTAATTGGATTTTTTTATGTTGCATTATTTAAGAATGTTGTTATTTGTGGGACCTCTTTTAAAAATGGATGTTAGTACTATCAGAGTTGTTGCTCATTGCAAGGGGAAAAAACTAAATAAATTCCTGGTCTTTTGGCGCAGCACATAGAGCTTGTTTCTCCGCCGCCTCATGATGCAGAGATTTCTACATTTGACGTGGTAGGACCTGTCTGTGAATCGGCTGACTTCTTAGGAAAAGATAGAGAGTTACCAACACCCCAAAAGGTTATTCTCTTTCTGCTCCTTATCCAACTAAATTAGTTTATGTAAACTGTTGCTAAGTTTGAAGCTATATTTCCAGGGAGCTGGCTTGGTTGTTCATGATGCTGGTGCTTATTGCATGAGCATGGCGTCAACATATAACCTGAAAATGAGGCCACCTGAATATTGGGTTTGTGCTCTACCTCTTTCACTCACTAATTGGACTTCATCTTGCTAAATCACCACTACTACTTTTTCAAAGATAAAAACCAGACCTGAAGCCTTATCCAGACTACATTCTTCGCTCAATTCTGTCCTAAGCCTTCTAACAAGAGAAACTTATGGTGCATCATGTTCTTAGGTTGGCTTCTGGAAGCTTAAACTGATTCATATTCTTTATGCTGCTTGAATCTACGTGTACTTGTAGTCTTTTTCCTGTTCAACCTGAATCGGAGCACCTCTTATTTCTGGAGCTCTCTACTGATTTTTGTACCTGATCTTCATGATTATTGTCAGATACTTCACATTCTAATCAAACACTGCAGATATGTGCACCAGCCAATGTACTGATCCTTGTGCTATATCCTTCCAAAGCTATTCACACGCTCATCAAATTGCTTTCTTTATTTAACTTTTAGAAAGAAGTAATACAAGAACTGGGATGAAATACTCTACTATTTCAAGGTCCAAGATGTTTCTCCTCCCTATGCTAATGAATGTTGAGAATCACACTATCACCTTTTGTTCTTAGTCAATGTAGCAAAACACAATCTTTTAATTAGGGATGATAATGGGTCAGGGCCAAAGGCTTGCAGGTCGGCCCGAAAACTTATCCGATGCGGCCCTCATCCAATCTTGAAACGAGGTCGGATCGGGCTCACTTTAGGCTCGATCAAGTATTGGGTTGAATCATGGATACTATCCTAACTCGAACCGATAACACTGAGAACCGTTGAAGCCCATAATATCCACCCCTATCTATCAAATATAAATACCCAAATTTTGTAAACCTCAATTATTTTTCAATTCCGAGCCGGACACAAAGGCGACAATCAAATTTACAAAAGAAAACTAGGCTTAATAATCAGTCGCAACAGCTGGGTGATAGAATCTCTTAGTCGACGAACACCAAGAAGAATAAATTCAAACTTATAATTGTAAGTTTATTCGAAAAAGTTTTATATACTTGTGCATTAGTAAAATTATAGTTTTCATTCAACTTATTGTTTCAGCATATTTTCCTCTCTAGTCCCTTGTGTAGCCTAACAATCACAATATCCTAGTGATAATGGTCATATTTCGACCACGAGGTTGTTTGTTATATCCCATTGTAAAATAAGTTAAATAACTATTAATTTTGTGTGTAAATATGTTAATTTTCGTTTAGAAGTTGAGGACTTTCTGATCTCATTGCAGTCATTCCTTCTTCTAGAAATAGTGATGAGTTATTACTCATTAGAATGAAATAAGAGTAATTATTAGCAAAATGTTGAACGTTACATGTAGATACAGTCGCTAAAAACAATTTAATATCATTTATTGGATAGCCTTGCATATGATTGGACCGGCCCAAAAACCCCATGGGTAGCTCCAATGCCCTATGGGCCGAGTTAGGGCCTATGTTTTAGAATATTTCGGTCTGCAGAGCCAAAAAATTTAGTCAAAAATATTTTTGGTAGGGCTGTGGGCCTTGCTCGGCACGACTCGAATCCGACCCTTTATCATCTCTATTTTTAATCCGGGGAACACAATCCCTGTAAACGAGAGTACACTATTACTTATATCCACAAAGCCAATAATCAAGTTGACGGGCATTGAGAATCAGATTTAACTTCTCTAACTATGAATTAACAGGTGGACGATGATGGATCTGTGGTGAAAATCAGGCATGGCGAGACATTTGACGACTATATGAAGTTCTTTGACGGTCTTTAATGTATGGGGTGTAGATTCGGACAACTGAATCAAGAAACCATTGTAGTTCATTTTTGCTTAGTGAGTATTGAGCATGTACTATGGACTGTTGTTTCATTGTGTAATCACGGTTGGTGGTGGCCCTGGTGGCTAATCAAGAAATAATCAATCAGGAGATAGTTTCTAAAGCCTTTTTTCCCCTTGAAAAGATTTTATTCGGTACAGAAACTAGCATAAAAGAACTTCACTTTTGTGTTGTCATCTTCTATAAGATTTCCAGGATTCTTAATTTACTCTCTTTCTTTTCCTATGAGGTAAGAAAATCTCTATTAAAGAAAGATGAGACAACATAGGAGCTTTTATGTTATTTCTGGATAGAGGCCTTAGAAGCTATTTAATTTGTTTTTTTAGATCATTAGTTGGTATATGAACTTTTAAATATAATATTCCAATGTGTGTGATTCTTATTCATAGATCCTTTTCTTTTTGTTGGTTAATCATACATTTGGAATGCAGTTCAATTCCTGCTGCTGTTGTATTTGCTTTCTCGGACTTTTGGCCTGTCAAACTTTGGTGAAGTACAAGTATTATGTAATAAATGTTGTGCATCTTCTCTACCAAAAGTGACCTCTTAGTGTTGGCATAAAAAATCTGTTCTTATGCTGAACTTTAGGGGAACTGCATCATTTTGGAAGGATTATTTTCCCAAATGCTGAACTCGTGACTGCTTCAAGCAAACCCTTCTCATAGTGCACGAACAGGTCTATCAATTTGCCATGCTAAACGGATGCTTTTTAGTGCAACTATTGGCTTTGCTGAAAGGAAGTAGATGCCGAACTATGCTTCATTTCCAATATTTCAATGCTTTCACAGCCCTGAACCAACACTTTTGGCCTTAGGTCTTGGAGTTCAGGAGAGTTAGTGGATCCCTTCAAAACGCGAGAGCGCTTTTTGAAGGCTGTCTTCATAATTTTAGTGTTCAGGAGGCAGAGGCCGTACCACCAGATTTATTTAATCCCCAGGCGTTTAGACGAGCCGACTAGACCTGAACGTGACTAGCAAAAGAAATTTGCATGCACCAACAACGCTGCAATTCGCTCAACAGACAAAAGGGAAATGTTTGGTTTACAGACAAAATTGTATATCGTGCACCACCATTTCATACATTTAACTATTACTGATTTATAAGTTGTAACTAAATTCAACCAAAATTTCATTAATATAGGGCTACCAATTTGAGACAACACTGGGAAGCACAATAACAATTAGAGCGAGCTTTTACGGACTGGGGGACGGGGGTATTGTCCTTTACGCATTTTCCTAACAATTATTGGAACTGGATACAATCAGTAATATATAATGAATATGCAGACATAACATTATCAGGGAGGACAAAAGTCCACAGTGCAAACAACATATCTTGTGTACAATAACCTCCAAGAATTACTTCCTATTGTTCAACCTTTCAGTCTAGACAAAGAATAAGATAATTGTTTCAAGAAACTTTTTTAGCACAATAATAAGTATTACGGACATAATTTGTCACATGTCAACATGTACATGTTCACTACGCAAATGTATCTATAATGGCCAATTGGTCAGTAGATGCCACTATTCTGGAAGAAGTTTGGGCATGATACCTTCCCCCAAACGAAAACAAAGGGAACACGAAGGTACCAACCAACCGACAACCTCCTAAACATTTAAAGACAAAACTGAAACAAAAAGGGGAAAAAGAAAACTAATTACATTTTCATTGTGAACTACATATACAACATCAACACCAAGAGTCAAGACGCGAAAACGAAAAACTTGGATTTACAGAACAGTATTGATATGTAGAGCTTTTAATAGGGCAGTTGCCATTTGTTTGACCAAGACCTGACCCCCCGACCTCTGCCCATCTCTCCGTTCTTCGATCAAATTCTGGAGCTTCTGTGGGAGGTCATTCTCCACTATCAGCTGCTTCGGCCTTGGGTGGTGCTCGTATACAGCCTGCAGCAGAAAGAAAGTAAAAAGTTATCTTAATCTGAAGAACTGTGGAAAAACTCCTCCAGGATAGACCCTCATCTCTTTTGTCAATCACCCCTAAAATGCCCTATAACTTTTGCTCTTTCAGATTATTTATACCATATACTTAATATATAAAACAAACAAATATTTAGCAATCAGCCACTTGGGAGGTCCATCAATACATCAACTTCCACTTTCACAAGTTAAAAAATCCTACTTTAACTTGTATAAGGTGCAAGCATATAAATAAAGAATAGAATAAATCATGACCTAAATTTCTTCCTAATAATGAGGAATCAGAGTATTTCAATATTTTCAATGATAATCTGGTCTTCAATGCTATCCTTTTTCTGTCTGAATCCCTTGGCTTCTATATCCTCGTGAATTCAATCCCTCGTGTTCTATACTCTAGTAAAGTTAAAATAAAACTTCCCTTCAATTAGCAATCTATTTCATGTTCAGGCATATTTAGACCTCAAATTCCTAAGAAAAGTATTTCAGATTTCACAAAAAAAAAATGCAGTATAAAGATGTGCCTAGTATAACAGCAATAATCTTCTAATGGAGTACAGGATACTGCCAACAAACCTTTATTAGTTTCAACAGATTGAGGCGGGCAATAGCATCTTGATGGTCAAGTCTTGCAATGAGCAAAGTAGTCAGACCATTTATAGCCATTGCTGTGTTTATTCGGGATGATTTCCTGCAATGTTCAAGTCGGAAGCCATAAGGAAAAGGTGAAGAAAAGGAAATTAAACGTTGGAAATTTCAAGATGGAAGCTAGCGTACGTTATTATTTTCAAGAAAGGCTCCAATATGTTGACAAAATATTGCTCAGGGCAGCTTTGGAAAAACTTCACTAATTTCTGAATGGCTTCCTTCTTGAGCAACGCTTGTTCAACTTTTCTGTGGTCATTATCATGAGCCAAACATACTGCAAGAGAATCTAATGCAGTTCCAGCCCATGCTTCGTCCTCCAAGAGATTCAGGTAAACATCCAATCCACCATGAGCCCTTAATTGCTCCCTAGAGTTACGGGAAGCATGGGCCATATCACAAAGTAAAGGCAGGGCATACTGCTTCAATGGAGAATCTGACATGATAAAATTCATTAAGTGTGGTATGATTCCAGTCTCAGCAGCTTGTTCCTGTCTCCTCTTATTTATCTTGCACAGGTTGAATAGTGCATTTAAGACCTAGGCAACAAAGGGAAAAGAGAGGAGTTTCAACATTATTTTGCAGAAATCATATCGAAGCAGGACTTTCTTGACTATATCACACATGGAACATGAAATGCAGAATAAAGTTATAACACAATCCCAATGAGAAGCAAGAATTGAAATCGAAAACCTGACTGTAGTGCACATAATAACCATCCACGCATGGATATGTTAAAGAAATGAGTAATCATTAGGGTAGCAGAAAAACTAAACTCGACATATAGTACTATGTATACTCACTTCATTATGTATCTGAGAGATCAGAGAACCTTCATGAAGTTCAAGATTTGGAATCAAATGCTTGATTGCATCGGCGCGCTGAAGATTTTCTAGACAATTGGGATCCGTTGACAAATGATTGATACACTTTAGAATCTACAGTTCAAAGGTGAAAGTTGGAGAAAGAATCGAGATAATAAACAATGGAACTACTAGCTAATTTAGCAAAATAATCAAACATACCTTAAGAAGAATTGGGGGCTCTATCCTATTGAACATTTGGAAGAGACGAGTAAGCAAACTTTGGCTACACATGTAAGATTTTACAATAGAATCTGCTTGGGCAAATTCCAATAAGAGATCTGCCACTTTTTCAAGATATTCTCTTGCTGCATCAGCAGTAAATGGAGATACCATTTGGGAAAGTAATCCAGAGGATGTTGTACTTCCTGGTCTCGCATTTAAAACACCAGATCCAGATAGCACACCTGAAGCTGTCTGAGATGCGACTCCTGATGTTGAAGCTCCTTCATTAGAAGTTGCAGACCCCACAAATGGTGGTAAAACCTTTTTACTTTTCTTTTGTAGACTCATGATAGAGTCTAAGCTTCCATTTTCCCGTCCATGTCTCGAGACCTCTGCATACAATTAAAAATGATTTAGTACACAATGAAGATGTCAATCTAGCATTGTGATAGACGTCTAATAATTATGTCAAATTATTAATAATAAACTTAAAATTTAGTCATCCATTAACAAACAATTATCATACACATAACTTACAAAGATGAAGCCAGAGATGACCAGAGAGTTTGTTTGCACTTTGCACCAAGCTAAATATGTCCCAGTTACTATTGGCTATCATAATTTTCTGACTACTGGGTTACATGCTTATCAATGAGAAGAACAATAATCAATGTAGCTTTTGCACGCATAAGAAAATGTGTATGGACGTGTTCATTGTCAAGACTATTATATTTAGAAATTAACATCACTGATGGACTAGATATTTCGGTTAATGAAGACCTTGATATGAATACTTTCCTGTCTTCTTGAATTAAATAAAGACATTAGCTTCGTTTGATTTCTTATTGCACAGGTTCTTGATCTGTCCCTGCACCAATTAATACTAAGAAACACACAAAAGAAGCAACTCTCAAGTTTGGCAGGTGGGCTGAGATTTTTAAACCTAATTTTGGTCACCAGACCTCGTCAAAATAGATTAGCAACAGGAGTCATCCCTTATATACACACAGAATCAAGTATGGATCTCTCTTCCCTACAGAGAAAGAAGGCTGTTAATCATTTCCCTTCAATTAAACCAAAAGTCACGTGCAAGCCAGTTTACTTGCAGATTTTTAAGTTGAGCTCCTTCACTCCTCGCAAGCTAAGGTCATAAATAAACCAATCATTCTACTACTCCATAGCAAGGTTCATATTGTAATAGGGAGGGCTGAATGTGAAATCTGGTATATACTAAATGCTTCACTTCAATATGAAGAAATATAAATGTGTCAGCTTCAAGATCTACATAGTTGTAACAGTGATAAGAAAGATTTACCTGCAAACTCTGCCATCAAATATTCAAGTTCCCCATTAGGTTTTCTTTCGGTAGAAGAATGCAGAAGGGGTAGTATGGTTTCATGTCTTTCCAGGCCAGAAAGATGACCATAGTCAAGCTGTCCAGATACATGCCGAGAAATGGGTTCCTTTTCTAACAAGCTCAGAAGTGGCCTGATCTGATCCTGTTGAGATCCTAGTATATTCACAGCACCGCCATGTCCATTTGACAAAAGTTCGTTATGATGTTGAAGCTTATCAGTAGAAATTCTACTAGCAGAATTAGTGACTTTGTGTTGATCAGGCTTCCACGAACTCATAGGTTCTTGTTCCTTTGATGCTGCAGCTGTAGAAACTCTGTTTGTCAACTGCCCGCCATTTTCATATACAATCTCATTGAGCTTGGAAGATGACATTCGGTCCAGTGGAGAAGCATGGCCCTGTTGAATCTTATCCATGTCTCCAGAGGATTGTCTAGAGTCCCAATGGGTCACATCAGGTCTCTGAGCACGGGAAGCTGAAGCATGCGTTGATTCTACCAGTCCTCCTGATATAGGATGCTCAAGCCTAACCTTGGAAGGATCAAGTTGTCCAGTACCAGAAGCTAATGTTTCAAACTGCATAGAGAGAGGACGAGGAGGATCTAACGGACCAGATCTATGCCGTGGAGTTGAACCATTCTGTGGAAGAGATCCACCTCCACCAGATACAGAGGCCAATCTAGTTGCTTCATTTAAGCTGTGAAGAGTGTTCACGAGCCTAAGAAGTATTCCATTCTTTGCAGCAATGCGACAAAAGTCATTTCTTGGAGTTGTATGTTTAAGTTTAAAGACCTGCCACATGCCATCAATAGCAAGATGAACCATTTCCCTGCAAAGGTACAGAGGATAAGTACAGTACACATAAATTTGGTACAAGATATATATAAATAACTTTAAGTGATTGAGGAACATAAAAATGGATATAAAAAGTGACCATAAGAAAGAAAACTTACAAAGTTACAAATTAAAGGAAATAAAGATAGAGAACACAAGTGAAGTGCAAACCTGTACTTCGCATAATCAGCCTCGATAAAACCCACCAGAACAGGTATCCCCCGGCAGGCAATGAACATTTGCAATGTCAGGGTGCTGAATGGAAGAAACAATGAATACCGTTATCAGTCCAACTAATGTTTCTCATGACAAGGAGAGGAAGTATGTAGAATTCAAACATAAATCCACTACAAATCTAAACCTGGACTGACAAAGTTGTTGAATAAAAGAGGCTGCTTGCATACGAATTTCACGAGGGCGATCAGGTACTGCAAAGTTCATTATAGCCGGAATCTGAAATTTAAGTTTACAAGAAACATGACCCCATTAAGGTTCAAAGAAGATCAGCTGTTGTAGTGACTTTTAGAGTGATATTATGAAAAGGAAGAGTGATCTCACAAGGCCAACTAGACAAGCATTTTCTTGAAAACCGACATTATCTTTGACTATCTGATTGATAATTTGCAGCACAGAACAAATAACCTGCAGAAAAATCAACATTATTGATGTCTACTCATAATATGGATAAAATTGAAAATAATAAACAGTTAAACACTATAAGAAATATATTAAATATGATTTCAATACGAATTTCAACAGATGGTTCCAAGTACAGAGTGCTAGAAGTTAAAAAAAAGACTTGAGTTGGAATATATACACGGTTTCTAGGAACTTCTAAAAGTTCCATCAGTGGGAGAAAACCATGCTGGGACACAAATACATGCTTTTGCTCAGGACGTTGGAAGAAAAATGTGATAAGCTTCTGACACGCTGACAAAATTACTTCTTCAGATTCCTCTGGCTTCAGTAAAGTAACTAATTTGCTGAACTCTACAGACTAATGAGGAAAACAGAAGACGGTCAATATAAACTCAAAACAAAGAAGATGTGCTTACTTCTAGTTAGGAATATGAGAATGCAAATGGAGATAGAATCACATACACATTAATAAAATATCATAAGGAAATGCTATTATGACTTGTGAATGCCTCGTAAACAGAAAGATTAAATGCTGTGTCTACACTATGATATGAATGCCATCATAAACCATATTTAAAGCACCAGTCTGAGTACTTTAAGTAAAACCAAGTTGGGTCAAAAGATATTTAGTTCTCAAACTCATAGCTAATTAGGATAAATGGAAATCAGCAGCAGCATGGTAAAGAGTAACTAGTCAGTTTTGGTTCCATATTTTTCGTACTATATAAGCTTATAAATGATGTTCACACCTACCCAAAAAGATGACACTTTGTGAACTAAATGATTTTCAGACCCTCAAAGGGAGTATAACCCAGAAACTTCAGTACAAACATAGAAGCTTCCTTAAAACATACAAGGCCAATACCTCACCTTTCAACGCAAGGCTTTTCTTAAATCCTAGATTCATAATGACTAACAACACAAATTAAGATAGATACCCTGTTCAAGAAATTTTTCTACTTACAACAAGAAACCTCACTGAAATTGAATAATTTTAGGGTGAATCGGAAACTGCCAGACTTCACAGACAATTAAGATATATCAGGTATTTATCTTAAATAAGAAATGAATGTATCCATGGAAAGGAGATTGCATAGTCAAGGATAAGATGAGGGAGCAACTCATTAAGTTGGACATGTGCAATGGAGAGTGAAGGGTGCACATCAGGATATATTATATAGTATTAGTTACTGGGACGAGGAGTCAAAACATGACTGAATTTTGTGCAGTAAAATGGGAAAATATGGCTATCACCTCAAAGTTGAATCGAAGAATAGGATGCATGTAATCAACGAAACAGACTGATGTAAAATGCATAAATGCTATAGAGTAAAGACATGATTTGCACCGTATACTCTATGCTTTGTTGTCGTATTAAACCAAACACATCTGATTATAGGAGCTGATAATCATGCATTAGGGCCTGACAACAGTAGGCAACAAGATCAAAGAAGAATCACTTGCAACAGTTAGGTTCCAGACCTAACTGGAATTTCTTTTTGAAAGAAAGGCAGCTAGCCGAAGGGCACAATAATTCATTAAGATTATGAAAAGCCGTTACAAGAGTCCCCACTGGAATTCAATAGCAATAGGTTTCAGAAGTTACACTAGTGTTCTGAATTTAAATTTTGGTTCTCTAAAAGTATAAATAAATATGAAATCAAAATATAAGCAGTGCCTGGGGAGTCTGAATGCCACGAGGCTCTTGCTTAAGCAATGGTCTAGGGAGGGTCAAGATGGGCAACCTTACCCCCATATATATGGAGAGGCTATTTTCGTGACCCGAAATTGCATCCTCTAGGATGCAAGCAACAAGCTCTACCATCGCACCAGACGCCGCCCTCATAGTGCATAAATGGTGCTACATCAGAATATTAAAAGTAATAATTCTGATTGGATCATAAATCATCTAATTACAGAATACCACTTTATAAGCACACTACATGTGAGTTATGACTGTTAAATATGATTATGAATGCAAGTTCATTTATCAAGGTTTGTATCCTAATTATCTCTCGCTAGTCAGTATAGACGTAGTCTAACAATACATTTGGAGCAAAGCCTTCCTTTTATTTTATATTGTAATTACAACATATTACTTGTAAAGAATAAATTATTACATATAAATAATTTTATTTACATATGTTATTAATGCTCTATTGCAATTTCATAATTATGAAAATTTTGTGGATTACAAAGTACAATCCTCTCCTAGTGTGTAAATGAGTAAAATAAAACGAGTTTGGATGTGAAAAAGTTGACTTAAAAGGTATTAAAAGCAAGGTTCTAAACGGCGGCCGACGGGTGCGCGGTGGAGAGGGTCCGCCTACAACCTAGGCGCTAGATACATTTTTACTATTGTACAACAGTTTTTTTTTTTTTTTTTGCATAACATGCATATTTTAAGGGTGTTTTATGCATAACTATGTTGTAGAACAAAGATTTATGAGAGTCTTGTAAAAGTGAACCATATGTCCATAATGTTTGCAAAACTGTTTTACGAAAATATCTAGTCAGGTATCGCTCCACCTAGATGTCCGCCTATGCCGCCTCACCTCCGTCTAGGTCGTCAAACCTCCGCTGGCCGCCTACTCCACCCGTCCACCGCCAATGGCAAAAGCGACGCGGATAGTGGCAGCATAGCGCCTAGGTGCCATCTAGGCGGGCTACCTCAACCGCCATTTAGAACAATGATTAAAAGAGTGTATCTTCTCTGGTTCTAATTCCAAGCTGATATATTTAGCTTATAACCTGCCATAGTTCACAACTCACTACAGCCCTCTCTCTCTCTCTCTCTCTCTCTCTCTCTCTCTCTCTCTCTCAAGTCATAATCTGAGGGCAGGATTGAAGAGTAAGGCATAAGGATGGCAAGCATAGTTGCAACAACGCCCATATCGGCGACATCTAGGTTCTAGAATCATCAAGGAGAGCCATTGGTTGCTGATTCTAGTCACAGTTTCCCATATCTACCTTTCTCTCTTTGTTTTCCTTCTTGAAAAGGGTTTTTTTTTTTTTTTTTTGGGGGGGGGGGGGGGGGGGGGGAGTTAAAGGCTATTAATGACCGCATCATCGTGGTCGGCTATTTACAAGAAACACTGTGTGACACTGAATTCACCTAGAGATTCATAAACACATCCTACCCTAGTTTTTGAATAAGCATCCATGAAACACAACTATCCTAATTTGTCATATATTGTTATATAATATTATATATAGTTAGAGTAAGGGGGTGTTTTTTCCATAACTATATAGTGATAGCAGTTTAAAGAGTAAATACTGTTTCTTTTTCATATTTTTTTGGCACATGCAGTTATTAACTGTTATTTGTTAAGCCAAATCTCCATTTTGGGCACCGAAAATTATTTGATAATTTAAAAAGTTTGAAACTAATTTTGTTTTTGTTTCTAGAACTAAAGAAAACCGAAAGAAGAAGAGATTAGGGCTGTTTGGACATGTTTTGTAATAATTAAATTTGTTGAAGGTTACAATGGTCTTTTTTTGCACTTACAAGCTAAGTGGTAAATTATAAGCTCAAAATTCAAGCTTACAATTTACCACTTATAAAGGGCATGACTATAGTGACAAGTACTTTAAAACGCAAAAAACAAACACCTTAAGTTGGTGAGTTCCGCACAAGTTTCAGCACTTTAAAATGCTCAACACTAAATAGTACAAAAGACAAACGCCCTCTAAGTTCTTATTATATAATATTATTCCAATGAAATATGTAAAATAATTTACATGTACAAACAAACCAAGTAATGATTCTAATATGTATAATATATATAATAATAATAATATTAATATTGACTGTTTTTAGTGTTACAAAGTTACAAACAACAATAAATTAATACATTCAATATTATTATTTGATAACATTATATAAAGCATTGTCATACATCATACACAGTACTCTGGAAGAGTATCCATGCAACAAAGATACATACATATATAAATAGGAACTATTATTACCAGTAAATCTTTGATAAATTGGTACTATTATAGATAGGCATTAATTATTTAGTTAAAATACACCCATAAGGTAACTATGGTAACTCTATAACCTACTTTGGCTATGCAAATCATAAATTGAGGAAGCTTACCTTGGTCTGGGAATAATGAATCAGAAAGTGTAAAACAAATGTAGGGAGGAAGAGGACAAAACGTTCCTAACCAAAATTATCTACTGCACACAAGAAATAAATGGTTAACAAGTGATCTGGAAAAATAAAAGGAACATCATAACAGTCATGTAGGAATCTCTATGATAGCTGTCTTGGCTACATAGCTCCCAGCAGATATATCCAATGGACAATCTATGTTCTAAAAGGCGGCCGCCTAGTGCCCGCCCAATGCACACTTAGGTGTCCGCCTAGTCCCCCTGACGCCGGGCTATGCATGTTTTGGGGTTTTATGAATTTTTTTCTACAACTTTAGTAGATTTTTTTGGATTCTTTTTATATTTTGAACCGCCTAGATCTAGGCTGCCACCTAGGCGGGCTAGGCGCTAGGCGAAAGGTGTCCGTCCGATTAACGCCTAGCGCTTTTCACAACCTTGTGGCCAATTCCCATGATATCTAAGCCAATTATCAAGTTGGTAATATGGTTAAACTTGGTAATATGGTTAAGAGAAACCACATCACACTAATTGCTTTCGTTAGTGTTACAGAGAACATGGCCCTTACAGAGCCGAATGGAAGAAAAGGACTCAAAAAGCCGAACCCAAAATTTTGGGATAAAGGCTTTGTTGTTGTCGTTGTAGTATTTGTATCGGAACTTATTGACATACATTGTTTCGATATCTCGTGTAATTAAATTAAAAAATTACCCTCCATATTTTATATTGAATATGAAATTTCCTCTCTCGAACAACCCAAACTCTTCAGTAGCACAGTTTTGAAATTTTATATGTATTTATTTATTTATTTTGAATGCTGACCTACGTTAGCTGGAATCGACACTTTAGGCCGAGGTACCAGGGTTGACTCGACCCGACACGGGCACGGATACGAGATCCGAGTCGGAATCGTCAACATGACCAACAAACATGACAAAATGAAGAAGTTCAGAAGAGAAGGCATGCTAAAAAATAAATAAAAATAAGATGAAAAAACATACCTGATAAATCATAAAAAATTTAGGAATACAAACGTTCATCTTGATTTGGTAGCTGGACTTGGCAAACCATGTCATACGGGAAATGTTAGTACCTGGACTAATCCCTGTTGTAGTAGTGGGTTATAGCTGGACTTAGCAGACCTTGTCATATGGGAAGATGAGAGATGAAGATTACTCATTTCCCATATGAGAAACAGAAAGCCCAAGTGAACTATTCCTTTAAGGGAACTGAAGGGACTCACTAGTGAACTAGTAGTTTATTACTTTATTTTTCATATGGGAAAGCTTCACTAGATGTTTATTTTATTTTTCAGATGAAAATACCGACCTTGTCGTAGGGAAAGGTTAAATATAGTTTATTGTTCAAGAAAGCTGAAGGGCCACTTATTCAACTAAATAATCTTAACTATATAATTATAGCTAGTGTCTTTTTGTATCATTTATTAATATGTTAGTATGCCAAATTAATATGGTGTATGTGGCATGCAAATTTAGTGTGGTGAATTTGGCATGCAGATTTAATATGGTGAAGCAGCATGAATTGAAGCATCTGAAAAATACGCCTTTGGATTCAATGTGGTGCATGCAGATTTAATGTGTTGTAATGCACTTTGGTAATTGATTTGGATTAGACATCTTCAACAGAAAATTTTAGATGAAAGGACATCAAAACATCATATTTATTCAGCAAATATATTTATTTTAATAGTTGTTGTAGTGTCCCGTCCCAACACCGTGCCTCGTTCCTTGTTCACGGGGAGCGCGGTTAAAAAATATTGTCGTTATCGATTGATCGGGACAGATTGAATTAAGATAATTTTCTCGTTATCATCGGCTTCTTCGGAATCAAGTCCCATATCAACGGGTTGCGTTCCAAGGAAAGACTCTGCAGCAGAGGCTCGAGGACCTCTCCGCTGTTTGGTTTTTCATGCCACGTTTGCTTCTTTTGTCTTTGGTTTTATGAATGCATTTTCATGAATATTTTCAATGGATGTCATTGTTGCGTTCTTCGAACTTCGCATTTCATGTTGACCGCATAATAGAAGGATACAAGTACTGATTCGTTGTTTATGCGATTTCAGGTGATTGTGTAGGCGCCATCTAAGCGCAGCCAACCTTTCGCCCTCTCGTCCATATCCAAATCAAGGTGAGTGGCTCACCTTCTCTCTCTTGACCCTCTTGTCTATGAATCACTCGACGATATCAAAATGAGTAAAATGTTAGATGTAAATGCCATGGCACAAATGCTTATTTTTAATGAACTGTTGCACGATACCCGCACGTACACTTGCTATTAAACTGCTATGCCATGAACCTGTTTACATGCTTAGTTATGTCATATCTGCTATGTAGAGTTGTGCTAAGCAAAGATCTAATCGGTTGAATGAATGCTTCAATGATACAATGGAACGTGCCTTTGAATAACTAGTTTAGCTTAGCACGATCATGAACAACTTGTGCACAAGGACGATGTTTCTTCGAACGGTATCCCGGGACCAATTCGGCCTAGGAGGAAACATGATAGCTATGCTGGATGTATGCCACGGTATTCAGGGACTTTCAACAGGGCTCGCTATCCGCGCTGAAGGACCTCTGTCTAACCAAGCTATATCCAGGATGGCTTGTCATGCCAATGACCTCCACGGTTACACACTATCGTACTTAATGTTATTAACATGACAGGAAAGAGCATGGTGAGCTATACACATCAACGACACGCTCTGCCGTGGGTAAGATCTATCGTAAATGCTTGCATAAAATTGATTAGGATGGCCAGAAAGATCACCAATTACACATGCATGTTTCACTTAATTTCTTGAACCAAATGAGAGCACAGAATTTAATGAGCCATCCACCAGTACACAACAATGTACTAATCCTCGCTTTCCATGGGTGTCTCGAACTAGGAAAGCATGCCTAGGAACTGAAGGAGACGCTTGGAACATTTTGAAGACTCTCTAGCGTGCTGAGGCAACTCCTTCCGTTTTGAAGACTCTGCTCAAGATCGTGCAATGTCCCAACTTTCTCCGATTTAAGGTCCAGAGAGTGTTTTGTTGTCTGTGTATACAGGGATGTAAATGCATAGAATGACTATCTCATCTAAGTCAAGTTTGTAAGCCTGCGCGGCACCAATTGTAATCGAGTCATGTAAACGATGTCTATTATCAATGAAAAGTTTTCTTTCTTTCTAATGTGTTATTCAAATTCTCTGCGCACTTTATCTTGTTGTGCTTCGGATAACCTTATGTTCGTGCCTTGTGAAAGCGCAACTTAGGCTAGCACGACTTCGTACCCGAGGGACGACTATCGATTATACGAAATCAGGACATGACAGTTGTATCCCCGTATTCATAACCAAAATTTGGATCCTTTTTACCGGAGTCCATCTGACTCTTAGATATGTACACGTGAGTCAGATATGTACCCGACACACGTATCAGGGTCCAGAGTCCAAGTAAGATAGTGACAAAGTTCTCATTCAGAATAGCGAATACAAATCCCAAACACCATTTGAAGAACAAAACCTTAATTATCGATTTTAAACGTTTCTTATGAGTATTGATATCAGAAGTTTCGGTAGCTTCAACAGTTTTTATTGAAGTTTTCGAGTTCTTCGTTTCGGAAAACCAAGAAATAATTAAAATAATTAAAAATCGAGAAAAACATTTCATACATTTAGGTTAATTTTATGTGTTGTTACTATTTAGCCTTATATGGAAATTTGAATAATATTCAAGATTGATGAATCGTTTACCTATAACTTATACTATTAGTTATTCTTGTCTTTTAGGTTTACCTATTACTTATACTATTAGTTATTCTTGTCTTTTAGACAACACACAAATGTTGGTATTGGTCTATGTTATCCGGACTCTCCACTTTACGAGAAGTACCCGTGTCGACCCGATAGGACATGGGTATTGGATCCATATCCGATCCTCCATGGTGACAATCGGACCCTCCATGGTGACAATCGGAAAACTTGTGGTAGTGAAGTAGATAGTTTATTTTAATATGGTAGACCGGTAGTAAAGTAGTAGAGGAGCTGAACTGACGTAGAAACTTATTCAACTAGTTCAGTAAAATTTACTAGTAGTTTATAATTACAGGTTGTCCTTTTATGAAACCTTAGTCATATCTCCGTACCCGTATCCAAAATTTGGATCCTTTTTTGCCGAGTCCATGTGTCCTTCAATTATGAGTTTGAAGGATTCGACACTTGGATATGTACCCGTACCCGAGTCCAGGTAACATACGTATTGGTCAATATTGCTCGGTATCGACAAGGGTCAAATTCCGGATCGGGATAGACCAAAACCAATAGGATACGGTCAATCTGCCGTACTGTGAACTATGATCCAAATACCTTGTATCCAAAGACAGTGCTCAGATATATGTCTGGAAAGCATATAAAGGATCATGCTGCACGCATAAGACTGAAGAAATAATGCATAGCACAATGAATACCTGCAGGTGGAATATGTTGTCTGGATGCATGTTTTCGTCAAAGACCTGTTTAGCAAATAAAAGGGCAAAAACAGTGAAGTGTTATTCAACCTTCATTTAAGCAGTAGCACCTTAAGGTCAAAATTACATACCGAACTGTCTATCACATTTTCATTAATAGCATCCCTCACAATTCCAAGTAACAGTTCGTCATTTCTCTGTCCTGATCCATTCTCCATATGTGTCTGGGCCATCCTAGCTTTCAGCTCTTTCGCCAAGTCATTCTTTCCACCATCAAAAAGAATTATATTCCCCTCTCCTCGGGCAGAGGTCGAAGACTCAGCACCTCGATCCATAGAAATTCTGTCAAGGGGTGGAAATAAATCATCCAGGGAGGCATCTCCTGGTGTGTCACTAAATCTACTCAGCTCATGACCTCCAGTTACAACTGATGGGATAACAACCTTTAAAAAAGTTAATTGTAAGAAGTATCAGTAACACAAGTGTAACGAGAACATCAGAAATGGAATTGCATTAAGAAATGCACACATCTACCAGAAGATCAACAGCATCTACATTAAATTCATTTCTAATTCAAGACAAAAATATTGGACCCACGCAAGAAATTGCAAGTAAATGACAAATTGATAATTAATCTGCCATGGCTTCCAATATAAAGTAGAGTTATGAAACTATAATCTATGTCACCAAGGCGTGAAAATGACATCTCATAGAAACAAAGTGAGAAAGATCATATAACAGCATTTCCACTACAAACACAAACTAAATAAGTAAAATAAAAACAGTTAATCTAGTTTGATTATCATAAGAAAATCACACCATGTTAAACAAATGGTAAAGCAATCAAATGATAAAACTTTATCCATAGAATACACCTCACCTTCTCAGAGCCAACTTTCTGGATTCCAGGTTTAAAGGAGAACATAACGCTTTCATCACGACTTGTAATTCCTTCATTACCATGCTTTGCCTCACTGACATTTTCCCTTCGAGACTCTAGATAGTTTACCACACCATTTGTAAGATCACAAGACTGCTCATTTGTAGCTGTTGGATTGACATTTGCTGTTTCTCTTGCAGAAGAGCTTATTGACAGATTTCCATGAAAAACTAATGTAGGATCTCTAGCAGAAAGTGTATCATCTATCAAGTTATCAACACTCTCTGAGCAGATATCCTGAACATTGTCACATTTTTCGCTCGTATCTTTATTAGTTGCATTCCTTTCAACATCTGTATCACTAGACCTCTCCTGAATCATGACCACAGAGTCAATTGAACTATAATAGGAAGAGTTAAAATAATATCAAACCCAATAGGTGCTTCAGTAGGATATATTTCACTGGCTATATCTAAAAGAAAATAAGTTCCTAAAAAACTGCAAGTGGATAGACTAAGGCTGTTATAATGTGCATTGAGAAAATGCATTATGCCAACAAGATGACCTACTTGTTTGATTATGGGAGTAGCACCATTTGTTTCCTCTCTTGCTGGAATTTCATCACCAACATGATCATCGCCAAGTGAGTTGCTAACAACCACTGTAGCATCTTCATCAATGTTCCTGAAGATAATACAAGTCAATAATCAGATAGGAAAAGGTTTAAGAGAACAAAGAAGGGAACAAGCAACTCATCTGCCTGCACAAAGGAAACAAGTAGAACAAGGGCATCAAAATTACACGCAATCTTAATACACTGGTGTGGGATATGGAACAATAACAACAACAAAGCCCTTATCCCAAATTTATGGGTCGGCTGCTTCTTCCATTCGACTCTCTTAAGGGCCATGTCCACTGTAATGCTAATAAAATCAATTTCCTTCCATGTTCGTCTAGGCCTATTCTAGTCCTAGCGACTCCATTAACTACTATATTATCACTCCTCCTTATGAGAGCATCTATTGGTCTGCGTTGCACACGACAAAACTACCTAAGTCAATTTTTTCTCATTTTATCCTCTAGTTGGGCACCAACTCTAACTTATCTCGGATACACCCATTTCTAATGATAAACTTTAATGTATTGCCACTAATCCATCTTATTTCAACTACACTAACGTTCTGGATATATTTTTTAATTGTCTAATACTCTGATCCATACAGTATGACTGGTCTTATAGAAGTATTTTAGAATTTTTTTTTCAACTTCAGAGGTATCTTACGATCATAAAGTACTCCAAAAGCATTCCTCCATTTCAACCAGCATGTTTAATCTATGCAGGAAATCCTTCTCAATCTCTCCATCATGATAAATGATTGATCATAAATATAGAAAGCTCCCCCCCCCTAACCCCCATTTCCCTTTTGACTTTGGGTTGAAATAGTATTTCATATACTATGTATTTGTACTACTAATCATAAACCCCTTAGATTCCAAAGTCTCTCTTCACACTTCCATTTTAGCATCTAACCCTTCTTTAGCTCATCCACCAACAAAATATCATCAGCAAACAACACGATAGAATCTACTCTTGAATACGACTAGTAATTTCATCCATAATTATCACGAAAAGGTAATGACTCAATGTTGATCCTTGATGGTCAATGGAAATAGGGAACATATTATTATCTTCTCAAATAGTTTGCACGGTCATCGTAACTTTATCATACATATCATTAATAGTCTTAATATAACTACTAGGAACTTGCTTCTTCTTCTTCTTCTTCTTCTTCTTCTTCTTCAAAGTTCACATTATTTTCCTAGGGACTCGATCATAAGCTTCCTCTAAGTCAATAAACGAATCTCTCTTTTTCTCTATCCAAATCTTTCCATTAATCTTCTTAGTAAGTAAATGGATTCAATAGTAGATCTTCTCGGCATAAAACCAAACTAATTCCCTAAAATTTTATATATTTTATTAATCTTTGCTCAATCATTCTCTTTCAAAGTTTCATGGTATGACTCATGAGCTTAATTCCTCGTTAGTTATAACAACTTTGTATATCTTCCGTGTTCTTATTTATGGGTATTGTAATAGTGCTTCTTCATTTATCCAACATCTTCTTATTCCTTATTTGTTTAATAAATCAGTAAGCCTCATCAATCATTTCTCCCCAAAATATTTGCAAATCTCAATAGGAATATCATCATGTCCTACCACTTTTTCATTTCTTTACTACATCCTTAACTTCAGAAATTATAATTTTATCTTGCTCTAAATCTAAACTAAGTTTTTCTAGGTTGCTCGTTAAATAGCTTGTGAACTCTCCTTAATGTCATTTTCCCTTACCTAAGTCTCTACTTCTCTACTCCTCCTTTCCCTACCCTTTGCAAGCCTATAAATATCTTGTTCTCCCTTCTTAGTTTCGAATCTCCTATATAAACAATCATAGGCCTTGGATTTTGCTTCATTAATTGCTTTCTTACCTTCCTTTTTGCTACTTTATCTCTCTCAAAGTTTTTCTCACTTTAATGCTTCTACCAATCTTTATATGCAATTATTTTTGCCTTAATAACCTTTTGAACTTCCTCGCCACCAACTTCCTTTTGAGATTCAACCATTTTCTTTTGACATCCTAAAATATCTTACTTTCTTGATACAACTTGTCATATTGCACGACTGACATTAGAATCCTCTTATATGTCCCATCTTCCTTGTCATCTTATCCTTCAAAATTATTAAGTTATCTCCTTTCAAATTCTACCATTTAGTTTCGATCTCTTCTCCGCCCTAGCCTTTCTCTTCCTTTTCTTAATATTAATATCTAAGACCATCAAACAAATTAGGATACAGGTAATGCATACGTGTGTGTATATTAGTGTGTGTGTGTGAGAGAGAGAGAGAGTGAGAGAGAGAGAGAGAGAGGCTCTCATGAAGCCATGAATGAAGCATACGTGCTAGAATAAGAATCCATCCCATGTTTGGGCTGGTATTGGACAATACATTTGAGCTGAATTCCAACCGCTCCTGTCTTTTCCAGCTAAATCATGCCGTATTCGACCATATTCTTACATAATATGTACTAAACACAGATATGATCCCTTCATGGATGTCTGTGAAATATAAATGTTTGTCAATGTAAAATAGTTGGGAACCTCACAACATATCAAGGAGAGGGCAAATAGAATTTCTTACAACCCATTCTGCCTACTCTCCATAATCATCCAAGTTGTGCATGAAACCAAACCAACTTTCTATCTGAAAATCCAAACTAACCATTTTCGGACACATGTAAATAAGGTTCTTTGTAGTTTTTGTTCAAACCACAAATTCCACCAAGTCATCCCCTTCAACTTTTTTCCAATTCATAACACTCTTGGTGGGCACTGGGCAATGATACTAACAACAATACAAAATGTAACGTTCCCACTCCTACATCCATCCTCATTATATGCATTGCGCAATCTCAAGAATGATTTCAAACCTTGAAATTCTTCTATTTGTTCTTATTTGAATTTATCACATTTGAAAATTTATCAAACATGCAGGAATTAGGCCTCTGAGAAAAAAAAATCTGCTCATACTCGTCATTCAGCACCCTCCCATAAATACATAACGTGCTAATATCCAGTGTTATATTAGACAATTTTGCTATGTGCTTAGTCAACAATCGAGTCATCAATTAATCGAATTGGATTGCTGATTAACCGCGATTTATCTGTCCACCTAGAATTTTTGCTTATGCTGCCCATCTGCGTATACCACTCAATCATCAGATCCGAGAAGTTAGAACACATCTATAACAATCATACCATTGAATGGGCACCTAGATCTGTGCAAACCTCGAATTTCAATTGGCACATGGAAAGAGATTCAACAAGTTCAAATTTGTAGTAGAGGGATATGAGGTGGTTGCAAAAAGGGTCTGGACTCTTGACCAAATGAGAGGATGGTGGGGGTAAAGGGAAAGCTAACATTGAGAGAACAGGATCCTACCTAGTGACCGCCAGCCTTATCAACATACACTAGACGGGGCATAGGTCCCTCCTTATCTCCATCGATCCCCCATCAGTTCGTACGATGATGATGATAAGCAGTCAGAGGGGGGAGGTTAGTCAAACTGGCAGTTCTCTCTTGTTCACCGTTGACCAAATAACCAGAAAAGGGGAACGGGAAACATGGGGATAGAAGTTTGCTATAACTGACAGTGACTGTGAGAGGGTCAGATGGGATTTAAAGGGTAAAGGGTGGATTGGGGGAGGATGGAGGTCATAGCAGAGCCAAGGAAAGTGAAGATGGTGATCATGCTGCTCTGAACATCATGGCGCCACCTATTTCTGCCATCAGTTTTTGTCCCTCAAAAATTATTGGTATCGATTAGTTTCATATGTTGTGGTTCTTTAGATAAGAGTTTGGGCTTCTCTTTTAAATTCCTTAAGAAAGGAATATAATTATCAAAGATCACAAGAATGTTCGTGTGTTACTCGTGAAAGAAGTTCAGGTCATAGAAACTACATGATCCTATCCATTGCAGGTATGGCTACCACATTGAAGTATTTCTATGCAACATCATGCTGTGGATAGCTTAATAGTTAATATATCTCCAAGGCCCAAGCAAATGGCTGTGGCGACTGAAGACAACAACAGAAATTATGTTAAATCACATGTTCTAGGTCTGGATTTCTCTCTCTCCCTCCTCCAATCTCTCTCCTCTATTCATTTCTAGGAGCGGGTTTAATGAAAGTTATATCTATGTTTCTTGGTTTATAAACGGAGAGGCTGAATTTGGACTCTACATATCCTTCCTAAAGGAATTGTCCGCATTCAGGACTCATAACCATCTCATGCATAAGTATGGTATGCATGATCATGAAATCCTCTCTTTTGACACCACCATAGGCAATTGCTGCAATCCCAACCCTCCCATGACATTTAACCATCTACCTGCCAACTTCCAAACCACTATCATCAGTAGCCGCCAAGTCTGTCAATGGTGCTTTCTTGGCACCAGATGATGTCAACATCAATTGCAGCACCTTCCAACCAATTCTTTTATTCTCTTTTGTCACTTCAACCACATCCTACTTGTTATCCACCCAATCTGTGAATGGATGAGAATCTTCTAAAGTTTACTAACTTCCTCCACAGATTAATCATACTGGTCCCGAGACAATAAAAAGTCCTTGTAAAAAGCATCAAGCAAAAATCAATTCCCAACTCAAGAACTATTCAATTAGGCATCTTATGACAATACCTCACAACTAAACATGCCCATCTCCTAGTGTGGAATCCTCTCTGATGTCCCCATTTTTATTGCATCTGCATCATATCCTTCCTCTAAGCCCCAGCAAACTCAAAGGCAATACTTGTAGTTAAAGTTCTTCCCGTTTTTCAATTGCAAAAGAAAAATTCCAAGAAAATGTAGTCTTGTTTAATTTAAAAAAATGTCTATGTTAAACTCGTTTCTTCCCTTGATACACAGAAATTGCCTGTCTCGCCTTTGGGAAATGGGCTTTTTTGTTGTTCTTGTTTTCTGTCGCCCCAAGCAATTCACAAAGTAGGTGAATATTATGGTTTTGGTTAATTTGACCATTACGGCTTTGGTTAATATTACCTTTCCGTTACTCTCATTAGAGCTTTGACATCTGCCACTAGAAGCTTTGAATCATTTGAGGCAATTTAAGTTGAACTACAACCATGTGGTCTAACAGGAAATGTGGGGGATCTAGCAACATGACGCCAAAAGAAGTTTATTTCCTGTCATTTCAAAAACAAAATTTTATGTTGTTTCTTCTCACAAGAAAGTTCAGTGCCAGGAAAAATTACTGATGGTTAAGAAACACACTGCAAGCGATTTAAGAGAAGAATAGCCAGAATGTGACTTTTAACGTCTGTAAACATGGCCACTCTTGGTGCTGTGGGTGCATTATCACCATTTCATTCAATGGATGGTCCTCCTATCATATGAACTTAAACATGACTTCCATGTATTTGTCCTGACATACAATTTGGAGAATGATCTGATATAGTCGTCCTAGTATAAAGAGAAATAGTTTGTGCCAAACTATGCAATTTAGGGCTTGTTCGAAAGATGTATCTGTCGTTCTAGTGTGAGAAGAGATGTAGAGCAGCAAATTTGCTCAAGTGAGGTTGCACTGAGCTGCTTACATACGGGTCTGTTTGGTAAACACTAAGTGAGGAAGATTTGGATTTTTACTACAAAATGAAATTCATATGGGAATCCATGCTCTTTCTTGTCCCCCTAGTAGGGGACAAATGTGTTTTGTTAGGTCAAGAAAGTGAGAAAGTGGAAAGTGAGAGAATACATAATAAAAATAAAAATATTATTATAATTTAAAAATAAAGATGAATAGTAGTTACAATTAATTAATATTAATTAAAACTTTTGTTAACTAATTAATTATCCTAATTATACAATAAAATAAATAAATTATCTCAAATAATATTTAATTATCTTATTTACTTATTAATTACTAATAATTAGATAATCCAAATAAACTTGGTCCAAATCTAGAAAGTACGGACACATCCAAACTTTTAGGCTTTGTCATGTCAGACATGTATCATAAACTCAACAAATATGTACGGGACACTCCATGAGTGGCTGCAAGTAAGTTGATGTACAGTTTTACTTGCATCCAACTAGACAGGGCCTTAGTGAAGCTCAATGTTGTATACACATGTGCATGGTGTATGTAGACACATACAAAGAAATATACACAAATCCGATGCATGTGTACACATTAACTTTTCACACTATACTATCCAAAACTTTGAACAAAAACCATATCCATTTTATCCTCGTCCAGTTATTATAGCTAGTTTTTTCTGTATCCTGTCTACAACTTACTTAGTAAAACCAAGTAACCAAAGAGTGTCATTAACTCATTTTTACTACTCCACAGAGCAGAAAGCTTTTCCTCCCAAGTTATCACCCTAACTCAAAAGTAGAGCCAAAATAAAAGAACATAAGGAAAAGAGCAACTGTAATGAAAATGAATAAATTTCACAGAAATGCTCCGTTTGGATATGTTTTCTGAAAAAAATTTCTTAAAACATTTTTCAGGGAAGATGTTATAAAGTTGTTTTCTGGATATATAGATTCTGAGTTTGAGTTTGGTTACTTTCATCTGAAAAATATTTTTTTTTAATTTTTTTAATTTTGTTTGGTTAAGTAAATTTAGAAAAGAATTTTTTAAATAAAATTATGTGTCATGTATTATTATTGACTCCGGCCAGCCACTCCGACCTCCTCCCTATGTCTCCGGCCAGCCACTCCACTGCAATATTCTCGTGCACCACCACCACCACCGCTAAACTGGCCCGATCTTCCACCACCACCACTGTTATACCGGCGAGGTTCGGCTCAATCGCTGGACAGAGCTACCAAGGATGGGCGGCAGCTCCGGAACGGTTTGACGTTGTTGGTGGAACCGTTGACGACGTCCAGATCTAGCATCAGAACAGAAGAAATCGAGGTGGTGGTCACCGGAGAAGGAGATCAAGGACCGGCCGAGGAAGCAGGTGATCAAGGGCCGGCTCATGGAGAAGAAGATGGAGTAGACAGAGAAGAAACAAAAGTGTCAAGCCCGCCGTTGTTTCACCAGAGAAGAAGCAGGAAAAAAAAAATGGAGAAGAAGCAACAATATAAAGTGGTTTCTTCAATTTAGAGAAGTGTGCGGGGCGGGGGGGGGGGGGGGGGGGGGGGGGGGTGAGAGAAACGAGTTGAGAAAAGTGGGTTTTTTGCTCTTTGAAAACGCGTTTAAATGCTTGTCTCCAATAAATTTTTTAGAATTTTTTTGGCAAAACATGCAGCCAAACAGACTTTTTTGGAGACTAGCATTCCTGCTCCGAAAACCAAGTTAAAAAATGTAAGCAAACAGACCCTTATTCTCTATGAAAATGCATCAAATTAACTTCCTTGTGGTGAACAATCTTTTTGACCACAAGATAAGGAATGTGTAAAGGAAAATACTAAAAGCTTGAATGTTGTATAGGACAGAAAAGAAAAAACTTAAACTTGAAACCACTCTAAAATGTGATTAACAAAAAGCTGATAGCCATCACTGAGTACCTTAATGATCGTCCTGTTTGCCGGAGAGAAGACTGCAAAGCCCGCCTTGAGTTCTGAATCCACGAATGCAACAGTAGTTTTTTTGCATCTGGTCTGTGCATAGCATCCTACATGTGCCTTCAATATTAGTGCATTGGCTTAATAAGTGACAAGTAGTGGGGGATTGTGTTGCTTTCTATGGTGAAAGAGAAGAAGGTTTGTTCATTAAAATCATACAGAAGGCCCAGGGAAGAAATTTAACTCTTTACCTTTTTGAAACACTGACGGAGAAAATCAGTAATATCAGGTGATAGGCCTTCAGGTATGGGAGGATGGACATCCTAAGAAACAAACAAATGAATTGTCAAAAACAAAACCATCAATGACTCGATTACAATATTTTTATAACAAAATGTTAAAATATACTCTAAGAGAGTTTATCAATACAGAGGGTTAGTAACTACTAATTAATGCTATAAAAGAACAAACTCTACAGCAGATTTATCCCAAACTTGAGCAATGTGACTACTTCTATATGGATATAATTAAGAATTTCAGACATCCTTCAATAAATTGAAACAGAACACAAAGCCACGACAGCATGCAAACCATTTATAGTATTGGCATCACAGCCATTTCAGGTCATGTTTGTCCGACTTGGAAACTTGACATGTTCAGGTATTTCGATGTTGATTCCGTACAATACTCACATTATCGCTTTTGTAAGATCATTATGCTGGACCCTAGGAAACTATTTTGAGGGAAAAAAATTGATTCACAATCAAATCGCAGAGTTCTGAAGCCCCATCAGTATGGTTGTTTCCTTCTAGTACAAGTTAGACCCTCTCAATAAGTTGGCATTTATTTAAAATGCCTTTCCTATATTATCTGCACGATGCTTTTTAATGTAAGCACTGCCACCAAGAAAAATATATGGCAATCAACTTAGAAAAGGGGTAAAGGGTGCCAACAAAAATGCAGATGTTGAATCTTGGAAATAGTACATAGAGCAAGATTCAAACCTGAGTCTAAACATATTTCCTAAATAGTTCATTGGTTCGGCAGCACAAAAGAAGACAAGAAAACACATAAAAATGAAAGAATGAGAACACAATGAGGCCTCAAAAATTCCTTTTGACAATAATGAGGCCTCAAATTAACAAAGTACAATATTTGATGATGTGAAATGGATAGATATTAAAATCTCAGTAGCTCTTACATCTTCCGTACATCACACATTCTTAGGTAAACCATAAGAAAGGAGTATCAAACAAATATTAACAAAAAAAGTAACATAGGCCAAAAGACAGATCATGTGATGTAAGGAACTAAAACAATACTCTCCAAATGAAATAGTACAACAATAACTGTGTTAGGCAGATGGAAACCTGAACAATTCGGAAAAGTGCAGGCATAGGTTGAAGATCATAATATGGTGGAACACATGTGAGCAACTCAATGACAGTGCAAGCAACACTCCAAATGTCTGATGCAGCACAAACCCCAGACATCTCAATAACCTGAGATGATAGGTAGACTTTTAGTAAGTTATTTTGTCATTCAATAGACATTCTACATAAACTGGATTTTGGTAGGAATCGTAGAAGTCAAAACCAAATCAGCAATCATAGTTCTGACCTTGTTATGATACTTCTTCCCCATGTAGATACACTAATTGAAGCATTTACAAACTATATACACTAGTCTACATGTACGTGCTTTGCACGTATTTTAATTAATATATTATAAGGTCAGTTGTCGTCTTCCTGTGTTTTTCAGGTGATGATTATTCATGTGTGTATGTTTTCTTTTTAATATGCCAAGAGATTGGAAGTACGAATTTTGTTCTTTTTTTAATTTTCTATTGAGAATAATAACCTTTGGGAAATGGTAAGGACAAAAAAAATTATTACCATTTGAACATGAAGAGTTGTATGAAAAAAGAAAACTCCATAGCATACAAACTTTATTGCTTCGACTAACATAAATGACATGCAAGTTGACATAATAACATCATGTTTATAAAAAAAATACTCAAGGGTATTTTAAGAATTCAAAAGTTTCACCACCAAGTTTTCCTATTATATAGTAGAATAGATTCCATTGGATGTAAGCAGAGCGATAAGACTACATCCATCATGATTCCAGAATGGAATTCCACTAAACTTCAAATTAACAAGGGTGCTTTGGATATTTTAGTATTGACGATCTTAAGATGATTTTCTATCTATGACTTACTTTTCCATGAGCTGATTCATGTTGAAGGATTAGTGAAGGGAAAGACTTAATATGAAGTTGTAAGAAAGGATTTTATAAAATGTGTCGTGGATACAAACATTTCCCTTAATGAGCTGATCAACTATTCAACAAGGCCTGGCTTCACAAATACATACTTCATTTATCCAAAATGTTACAACCAAGTGGCCAGTTCTCTTATGATGCTATGTACAATAGTAAGTAATGCCTTGAAGGCTTGCAATTTGCAACTTATAGCATTATCACTATGTTAATGCTATATCAGTATGCTATATTAACATACTTAATTTAAAGTTATATAATCAAGAATTGTTCTTATATGTTTTTGTCGTTACAGTTACCTTAGGCTCCATTTGGCAGATCAACTCCAAGTTGTGTTTGATTAGAGTCATTAGACATGGGGAGAATAAAGTACTGGACTGTATTTAATATGAGGGTTGTCATTTGGACTCTGATAGGAACCAATCAAGTCTTACCCGTAACCTGACTTGGGAAGGTGGGTCCAATTCTCAAATGCAAAACCCGAGAGTCAAACCGGATTTTGTCCATCCACATAATAACTGGAGATAACATGAACCCAAGCATAATTTTTTATGAATGAATCAGGTATAGTCCCCATGTAGGCAGCAGGGCCCACCAAAAATTGGTGTGGAACAGATTGAGTAGGGCATCCATGTAGAGACCTATATGCGACGTGAATGTGATGGTGTTCAGGCACACTGTCTCAGTAGACGACCCAAACAGGCCAAGCTCAACCCAACTTGACCAATACTTAAGATGGCTAGCATACAGACCCAGATCTGAGTTTGACTCTTAGCATAACAATACATGACCCAAGCCAACCAAATAGGAAAAATAGATATTAATTATGTGTTGATCATTATTACATTAAATGTTCAAAATATTATGTAGTAAGAAATAATTTGATCAAGCTATGAGAAGATCTACATCCGTTCCCACTTTGACTCCTATGCTATGATGACCTTAGTTTTCGCTCTTGACTGGGGTTTTGTTGGCTTCTAAAGTTGAGATTGTTTGGGTTTGATTATGTTTTGTCCATTGGGTTTGGATTGGTCACACCATTTGTGCTTGATTGGGTTAAACCCAAGTGTCCCTTATAGGTTTGGAACATTGGATTATGTTGGCTTATTGGTTTTGGATGGCGATATCTTGCTTAATGGGTTTTCGGAGGATTGGTTGTTAATGGTTTATTGGTCCACTATTGGATATTTTTTGTTGAAACTCACTTTGAAGAAGAATACCCATTAAGAAGATATTTCATTTCAAATTCAAATCAAGATTACCCCTTGTCATTTTTTGAAATTTGAATATTATCATCAAGTCTCTGAACCATTTATGGTAAGATTTGATTATATCTCCTAAATTAAAAATTAGTGCAATTGCGGGTAGGTTCGATGTATCTTGAGATCTACAGTTGAGATTAATCTCACCTTAATTAACTTCAACCTAAGGCTAAGATAGATTATGGGCTAGTCCTTGGAATCACGACCTTGAACTAGGAGAGTTCCTGGTGTATACATCCTTATCACTCGAGGGTGTAAGGCTATATCCACGTATGCTGGGAATCATTGACCAACATGCTGATGCAGAGATGTTGCATACTAATGAGTTGTGTTGCAGGACCCTAGAGTAGTGGTATTAACTCTTGTTTTCCAGAGAAGGATAACGACACTTAAATACACGCATATATCTTGTGTGCCTAATACTTGTTTTGCAGGGAAGGACATCAATCTTTATAAATTATCTATTAATTACTAATCCTTGTTTTGCTGAAACGGGCTCCAATGCTTAATACAATTCTCTTTACTTAATCGCATTATCATATGTCGCTTCAATTATCATAATGATATTTCAATGTTTTAAAAGATGACAAAGACCCTTAAATTGGGTTATACGAGAAAGGGAAAACAAATATGAATGTGGATGCTTGATACACAATACGGATGGTCTAAATGGGATCTCACATTATTGATTAAAAAATGGGATTATCATGGATTGTTGATAAGTATTGATTAGAAATTGGATTAACATGACTTGTTGATAAGTTATGGACTTGAAATGGACGCAGGAAAAAGAGAATAGAAAGATCCACCTAATTAATAAGAATGTCTTTGCTTATATAATTATTGTGTTAGATTTTAGGTGGGTTGGGTTTTGCCACTCACCAGTGCATTTTATGTACCGAGTCTACTGACAGACCACATTTCAGGTATGATGGATGAGGCAGAGGGATCAAGGCAGAAGACTGACTTATTCTAGTTCGAAGCAGTTTATTTGAAGGTGTTTTATTATCCTAAGTATTGGGCATAATATATGGAACAATTTAGTGGAATAATTTCTTTGAGACATAATCCATTAATTCTTAGACAATAAGACAAAGAATACAGCCTTAATGGTAACAAATAGAACCGTAACATATAAGATCAGTCTTAAAATTCTTTATAAAAAAAAGCTAAGATCAATGTAAATCAGTCTTAAAATTCTTTATAAAAAAAGCTAAGATCAATGTAAGATCGAGATGCAATTCTATCCAATGTTTTAAAAAAGATTACTCCATAATGGAACCACTTAATATAAGAGAAATTTTGAGTGGCACCCCACTTTTGTTTACCATATTTACGGTGCACCCCACAGTTTTACAATAATGTAAGGTGCCCCCCACTTTGGACGGAAACTTCAAAAAAAAATTTTTTGACCAAAATGCCCTTGGCCATTCCTCTTTCTTCATTCACTCTCTCTTTTCAATTCCTCCGTCATCGCTAGGCACTTCGAAATCTAGGGTTTCAATGGAGTCCGGTGAGTACCTATGAGCTCGATCCATGGACTGGGGTTTCATCGTCGTCGGAGGAGGGCCCCCCCCCCCTCTCGCGGCCCCCCTCCCACCCTCCCGTCTCTTTGGAAGAACTGACATCCATATCCGGCGGGCCTCTCCGACCTCTCCCCGCGGAGCTCCCGGCCGATCAGCCGTAGCAGCGCCGGCGGGCCGGAGACGGGAGGGTGGGAGGGGGGGTGAGCCGAGAGGGGGGGGGGTGATGATTATGGTGGAGATGGTGATTATGGTGCTGGTGATGGTGGTGATTATGGTGGTGATGGTGCCGGTGATGGTGGTGGTGGTGATGGGGAGAAGAGAGGAGGGGGAGCGGAGAGAGGAGGGGGGAGAGGAGGCACGTCGGCGGCGGGGAGAGGACAGCCACGGGGAGATGGAGGACACGGGAAAGAAGCAGGGGTATTATGGTCAAAAAAAATTTGGTCAAAGGAGTTGACCGTGAATTTTTGACGGTTTCCGTCAAAAGTGGGGGGTATCTTACATTATTGTAAAACTATGGGGTGCACCGTAAATATGGTAAACAAAAGTGGGGTGCCACTCAAAATTTCTCTTAATATAACATTACTTCTATAATAAAATGCGAAATTATTTGTGGTAGTTGGGAGAAGTGGCCTTACTACCACCCATGACATAGTTCATTAACTGGGCACTGGAATTACAAAATACAACTTATTTCAACAAGGTAATTCATAATAACATATTTTAACAATTGATGCTATTCTCAACACCCAGAGACAATCAAAACATGCTCTTCATTGCATGTATTATACTGCCTCAATAATTACAAGTTTAAAGAGCCTAGTAGGAGACAACTTGGTAAAGCAGGTAATGCTCTGTCTATTTTTCAGACTTACGAGCACCATAAAAGCATCACATAACAATTGTAAGAAGAGAAGCTTACATTCATGATATAAGCAGATGATGTATCAATTCCTGATATGGCTGCACAGAATAATCTACCCACTGGAGGGATTTATGTTACTATATAAAGTAAAATTAAGGTTTATGAAATAATAGTATGTTTAGATATTGTTTGAATCATACAAATGCTCTTTGATTGAAATAAAGGTTGCCACTAAAACCAACTGAAAATCCATGTGTAGCCAATTATAGGGGTGAGTATTCGGTTATATCGGTTTAAACCGAACCGAAAATACCAAAACCGAATTCAAAATTTCATAAACCGAACCGAATTGAGGATAAACCGATCTAAACCGAGCTGATTAATTCAGTTCAGTTTAATCGGTTTAGTCGGTTTTTTTTATATATACGGTTTTTCAAGTATGGGTAATGGTATTTTCGTAATTTCGCTTACCCTAATCGGGTTTCGGTTTTAGACCGAACCCGAAATGCATAACCGGACCCGAAACCGATAACCGATTTAATCATCCACTCAAACCGAACCCGAACCGAATATTTTGAGACCCGACCCTATTTTCTTATTCGATTCGGTTCGGGTCGGGTCTCGGTCCAAAACCCTTTAATGCTCACCCTTAGCCAATTACAATCGTTTACCTTCATGCTTGATTGCAAAAGGGATTATTTAAAATGGTCAAGGTTTCCTAAAAAAATGCATGACCCCTTGACATAACTCCACTAAGGATTCATGTCTTAACAATAAATTTCTTGACTACTTTTTAGGACTAATTGCTCTTGCTATTTATACTTACTCGATAAATACTGATTTGGATTTCATTTTGAAACCTTAATCCTCATCATCGTATATAAAACGTGGGATAAGGATGACAACCAAAATTTAATCTCAAATATACATTTACCACCCACTAGAAGAAGAAGGAATGCTTAAGACTCAAATTATCTCTTTCCAATCATATCATTGTAACTAAGCGCTACCAAATGCTCATTTCAATCATCGCCACCATCATGTTCATCCTATATCAACGCCTTTAATTAGGAACATGGATGGAATCTTCGTGCTAAAAATGTTCAAACCGAAATACCAGCGGACAATTCACCCCATCTCCACCAACCCTGCCAACAAACAACATTTAACAACGATAGTTACTTTACCAAAGAAGATATCCCTTTCGATAAGTGAAGTTATTAGCATCCTAGTAATGTAATTTACCGACTTACTGGACTATTGCAAATCACATCTCTATCTAGACACTTTTCTAAGCTACAGAAACTTGGTTTCATGAGTTTAAACTTTAAACTACATGACTAAAAGAGTCGTTTTGCCGACCTACCAATTTGTGTTTCAGGCTTCATAATAACGTACCAACAGCACAAAGAGTTGGCGCCAGGTTGATGGTTGATCATAAAATCTTTGCTATTTCTTTTGTGGATATTTTACATTCTCCACAGCCGACCCCATTCTAATGGAAGAAGGCTTGGATAATGATGATAATGATGACGAGCATCTAGTGTTACTAAGGGTGCCAAATTTGACCCTACCCATTTACCCGGACAACAAATGAGGCTCCTCACGTGGGTTTCGTTGTGGTATAGACGGGGTCCAGCAATAAACGACCCGACCTGCCACCCTCATGTTTCCTATTTTGCATTGTAAGAGAACTAAATGTAAATTTACTACTTGATTTGGTTCAGGAAACTTCCTAATGCTCAATAAATGTTTCTAAGACAAAGTTCCGTTTACCCAATTGCTAGTGGTATTGCATACTTTTTTTTTACTTTTTAAATTTGTTTATGTACTTCATTTTTCTGCTGGCAGTAAGGTCAAACCAGTCAACCAGGTCAGGCCTGACCCAATGAGGCCTGCCAAATAAACTGGCCAGAGGGATGGGATCAGGTTGACCAGTAATTCCCATGGGTGTTGGAGTGCAGCCTAAATGGATTAAGCAAAAAAAGTTCAGGTTCTTGTTGAGCAATGACAGGACCCGGTTACCACCCTAATATCTTTATTTTGTTCTTCAACAATTCCACATTCTTGCTCCCATTACATGTTATGAATTGATGGTCACAGTGAAAACAGTCCAATAACTTCCATTGTACTAAAAGAGGTAGCCAAGTAGGCCATAAATTTCTCAGATGGTAACAAATTAGCAATTTACTACACAAAGACACGTGGCAAAAAACAATGGTGTTGTCGATCACGGTACACAATGAGCCGAAGTTATGATAAAATCACCTGATCTAGAAAGTGATGTGGCATTATGAACCTTTAACCTAGAAAATGCACATGATATACTGGAGTACGTTGACCTACTGGGTCATGATTTTTGGGCATACATCATCATTATTAAAATTTATTACCATTCAAAACAGGGTCATCTATGAGTGTACAATTGGGCACAGAAGCTCAACGACACGGTCATCTATGAGTAGAAAGGGTTCATAGAAGCTCAATGACACGTAGCTATCACATTGATCGCACAATTATTTTCATGATGTACTTACAATGAGGGGAAGATGATTAGAACAACAAATTGAACTTTTAAGACAAGAAATAAGCCAAAGAGACAAAATGAACAAATTTCAATCATGATGCAAATACCAGTAGGCCATATATAGCTCAAACTATACATATGAAATAATGAAATTTTAGCAAATTGTTTCTGTTGTTGATTGCACTGTGTTACAAACTTATAACTAGAGAACCTGATTGAATGATAAAAATTATGATCATAAGCTATATAATCATTACCAAAAGTACCTTAAGGTTAAAAGAGTAAATAATTACAGTGGTAACAATAACTTTGTATATATGGTTAAACAGTATTAACACATTCTTCACTTTCTTTCCTCTTGTACATCTTTTGTACTTGATCGGTTCTAACACAAAACCTGATGTTGACATTGACGACGAAATTTTGATTTAAGTTTCCTATTGTTTTTAAATCATTTACCACAAAAACCATACTATATCTCAGTTTAAACAATCCACCATATAGATAAAATCATATAGAATGGTCTATATCCTTTATTTATGATTAGCTATCACTTTAGCATTCTGACTCAGGTAGTTTCGCTTATCCAGTATTCATGAAAAACTTTGCCATTATTGTACAACTTAAGTCCTTTACATTGTACAAATATTGTTGGAACTAAAAGAAATATTTAACTACTTACCTCTGGTGCCATCCAATATGGCGTCCCAACTACTGAATGTGTATTAAGATCTGCTTCATTAATTTTGTGGCAACTCCAAAGTCTGCAAGTTTAACAAGACCCTGGAGAAAGATCAGATATGAAAATACAACATAAGATTTGACTTATGAACCAAGACAAGATAAAAACTGTAGAAATGTATATTGCGACCTCAAAATAAGCTCCCTGACATTACATAGCTAATTCAGTTATATTACCAACAAAATAGCAGGTAATATTCAGGTTCCTGAGTAATATATTTGACTTGTGTTGGAGCAAATGATTTGTTTGATGTATCATGTGATTTCTACTTAAATTGCTTCTGACAATGTTCCATGGACAGGGAAATGGTGTCCATATCATGTCCGTAGACTCCGTAAAGATATCAGTGTCCATGGCGTGCAACATAGGTAACTACTTACTATACCTATTTGAAAGTGTCCCTATCCACCAAATCTTTATTGTGTCCTTGTCCGTATCCATGTCCGTGTTTGTGCAACATAGGTTCCTGGTATGCTAGTTTTGCTATTTGAAACATTAGACGTGGACTCTCCACGTTATCATATACTGTGCATAGGGCATGACAAGTTATGACATGGTCAGCTCAATGTTATATAGTCTAGTGAGGATAGTCATTAAATTAGTGTTTACATAAATGAGCCTGAATCTGGATTTCATGGCCTATACTAATCTAAGTCAGTTGGGAAAGTCCTCAAGCCTAACAACAATAAAGACTTGAATCTTCTCAAGAACCGCTTACTCGCTAAGGGTAGCAAATGGCATGTCCATTTTCACACTCCTCAACTCAAGTTCATTTAGATGTAACTTAGTTCTAGCAGCGTCTTTGACTAAGACCATATATTCTTCCTAATGAATCCATTGCACATGTCCAAACCACATTAGACTATTTTCTCTTACCTTACCCCCAATTTTGCATTCTTTTCTGCTCTCAGGCATGTCTTCAAGATGAATGTGATACCCCATAGCAGATCATATAATTTTACCTCCTCATCTAGACTCTTTCCTATTCTAGGGCTTGGTTGGATGAGGTTAAATTGCATAACCAAAAAGGTAAAGGTAGCTAAGTTTCAGCAGGCCTTCTAGTATTATGGCAAGGCCATCTCTTCGTCATAGTTACCATGGCTAGGAATTTGGTACCAGCACAAAGGATTGACATCAGAAGACTCCACTCTTAAAACTTTGTTAATTCTCTTGCAGAGTTTTCTTGTGTTCCATACCTTACCTAATTCTTCTAAGAGAAGATTGGAGGAGGATAATTACCTAAAATGGCACAATCTACAATATCCAAAGACTACATTAGTGAATATTATTTAATGTATTGCAAAAGACTACATTTCAGCTATGCTCATTTCTTGAACATGTTTCTAATTGAGTGAATATTATTTAAGGAGATAGGCGATAATATAAGGTAAAATAACTAGAATTCAGCAGATGGTAATCTAAGGAGACAGTCCTCAAAATAGATGATTCAAAAGATGAATATAAAGGCTTTGTTGTTGGTAGAATTATTTCCCTTGGTCTATCACCTTTCACATGATTGTTCATCCTAATATCTTGCAGATAATGACAAAATAATGTTGAGGGGAAAAAGAAACTTTGCATGCTCGTGCATAGGCTTTAAGGTATTCTTAAAGAGCTAACTCTTAATACATGAGTTGAGGGGAAAAAGAAACAAATAAGGCTTTCCAAATATGAGTGCAATCAAAATTGCTATCAATATAGTACAAAGAAAAAGGTCAGGAAACTGAAATATAAGACTCATTTATCTGGACTTATAGAACTAATCAAAAGTTTGAGAAATGGAGGTCACAGCATCGTCAAATTGGACAGTGGTGCGGATGGTCTCACTAGTAAGGTTTTATCTTTGGATGGCGATGAGCCAGCATAATACATGAAAATAGTCTCCATTCTTACGGTGATTTAATTTAAAGCAAAGACAGCTCCTTTTTGTTCCTTTACGTTTTTTGAATTTTCTTCCAACTATAAATAGGTTATTGCATAGTTGGACTCATATGATCATTATCTATAACCCATAAAAACTGCAAACATGTCTACATTCCATATTCAGTGTAAAAATGAACAAATCCCAATACGGCATGTAAAGATAATTAGACTCGACATTAGCTATTCAACATAATTGTGAATGGATCTTTTGCTAACAGAGGAAGAAATCGAAGATTGAGCATCACTGCCTAGAACTATCTATAGTTCCACAGACTAGGTCATTGGATATGTATTCTAGGACTGTCTAAAATAATACTGAAAATTACATGAAATATTGAAACATTACCTCTTTTGTTGTCAAAATATTTGCACCCTTAATATCTCGATGAATGACACCTTGCTCATGCAGATACACCAAACCTTCCAAAACCTGACCAAGGATAATTAATGAACAAAGAATAAAGGAATGGAAAAGTGAAATGGAAGTAGCCAGTAGATGATAAATATGAACAATTAAGTGGAAAAAAAACTGTTAACTTGCACGTACCTGAGCAATATAAAGAGCCACCAATGACTCTGGGAAGGGCCCAAACTTGTTGGGCTTGATGATGTTCGCAAGTGAACCATTCTCCACATACCTACATATGAACCAGTAGGTTTGAAATGCAGATTTTTCCACTTTATTCCAATATGTAGCAGTAGTGCTACACTGGAGAAATAAATTCACATGATAGAGTGATTGGGTAAAGATCAATTACTCTAGAATGATGTGAAGGTGGGTCTTCGTCTTTAAAGATCCAAGATACTTCACAATATTTTTGTGGTTAAGATTCTGCAAGCAAGTTCCACAGCCAAATGCAAGAGTATAAGAAGATGAATTTGTAAGTACGGTCCATAACTTTGGTGTCATATATGACTAGGTTCCAACCACTTGTGGTTAATAGAACTTACAAAAACGGAGCATGCAACTACTACCTTGACCTATGAATCCATAATTAGGAAAGCAAAAGGGTCTGCCTGAAACAGATCACGACTCCAAAAACCAAACCAATAAGGAGAGGTCTCCCTGAATTTGATGAATAGCCAATACGAAACAAAGTTTCTGGTTTAGATTTGTGCAAGAATTCAATTATAGACTGGCTTTAGCAATAAGGAATGCACCTAGAAAAGTGAGGCATAGAAGACTTTTCATGGTACAAAATAAACTCTAAAATCTAAACAGAAAGGGATGATAATTTAGTTTTTCCTTTTTAAAACAAGAAGAGAAAATTCAAAAATAGGGGAAGAAGAAAGAATAAATTAATGAAAAGGTAAACAGTACCAACAAGAAGTAAGCTTCTCTTCCACAATTCTTTATCGTAATGAACTCTATGTAAGGTCTATGCTTACAATACAAGAAAGAAATGGAAGAACTAAACACCTTCCCTAAAAACAAAAAGAAGGAAACTCAATTAACATTTTCTAGGTCTACAAAACCAATATGATTTTGGAATTCTTTGTATCGCTCCCCTATGTTACCTGGACTCGGCACTTTAGGCAGAGGTACCAGGGTCGACATGACCCGACACAGATACAGGATCCGGATCGGACTCGTCAATGTGACCAACATCCACGACAAAATGAAGAAGAAGAAGAAGAAGTTCAGGGTCGAAGGCATGCTCAAAAAAATAAAAATAAGATGGAAAAACAAACCTGATAAATCATAAAATCTGAAGGAGTACTAACTTTTATCTTGATTTGGTAGCTGGACTTGGCAGACCTTGTCATACGAGAAAGGTTAGTACCTGGACTTATCCATGTTGTAGTAGGCTATAGTTGGACTTGGCAGACCTATCATATGGGAAGGGAAGAGATGAAGATATTCCCATATGAGAAAGAGAAAGCACAAGTGAACTATTCTTTTAAGGAAGTTAAAGGGACTCACTAATGAACTAGTAGTTTATTACTTTATTTTTCATATAGGAAAGCTTCACTAGTAGTTTATTTTATTTTTTAGATGAAGATACAGACCTTGTCATATGAGAAAGGTTCACTAGTAGTTTATTTTCAAGGGAGCTGAAGGGACTCTTATCCAACTTTACGATAATCTTAACTATATAATTACCATAGTTTGTAGTATCAGCCGATAATGATCTGATACAGCTAATAGCGATGTGGTTTGGCATGTCCCGATTCAATACCGACCGATACCATATAATGACCGATATTGACATTGGGGGTTCTCTTTTTCGGTCAATTCGATAAAAAAAATTGAACAAAAAAGACCAATCAACAAGGATGTAAAAGCATAGTAAGGTTGTAAAAGAATGTGAAAGAATAAAAGTATATATCACCATGTAAACCTATCGAAAAAGGTGACTATTATTCATTCAATTTCAAAACTACTAAAAAACAATACTGGAAATATTTAAGCTTATGCCTAAATATATAAAATATATTTCTAAAATGTTAATAATTTATTAAGGTAATTGTAACTTGATACCCTCAACTATCACCATTTTTCAACTTGATACCCTAAACTTTTTTACTCAACAACTTGATACTCTCAACTATCACCGTTTTTCAAGTGCATACCCTAAAATAAAAAAATTCCAGAAATACCCCTGCCCCTCTCTCTCTCCGGTGATGCCTCTCCCTCCCTCTCTGGCGATCGATACCTCCTCCCATCATCTCCGGCGGTGCGCGACAATAAAGACGGATGGTGGGAGGAGGGGGTGGGGATGCGGGTGGGAACGGGAGGGGGGAGGGGGACGGCGAGAAGAGGGTGGGGGCGGCTGTGGGAGGGGGCAGATGGAGGAGTGGCGGGAGGAGGAAAGCGCACGGGAGATGGGACGGCGAGAGGAGGGTGGGGGCGGCCGTGGGAGGGGGCAGATCGGAGGAGTGGCGGGAGGAGGGAGGCGCACGGGAGATGGACGGCGAGAGGAGGGTGGGGGCGGCCGAGGGTGTTGGCCGGAAGAGGGGTGAGGGGGCAGCAATGGTGGAAGGGATGGGAAAGAGAGATGTAAGGGTTATTTTCGGAAAAAAAAAAATTCAGGATATCAAATTGAAAAAAAAAAGTTTAGGGTATCAAATTGAAAAACGGTGATAGTTGAGGGTATTAAGTTACAATTAAGCCATTTATTAATAATTATTTGCTTTCCAATACCCAAAAAAAATCCAATACTCTGATCCGAAATCATCGATATTGTCGATACTGTCAATTCTAATACTCGTAGGAATGGTCTGATACTGATTCCGATATTGCGAACCTTATTAATTACAAATAGTGTATTTTGTATCATTTATTAATATGTTGACATACAAATTTAATGTGGTTAATGTGGCATGCATATTTAATGTGGTGAAGCATCCTGAATTAAAGTATCTGAAAAATACATATTTGGATTTAATATGGTGCATGCATATTTAATAAGGTGTTATGCACTTTAGTATTTTTTTGGATTAGACATCTTCAACATACATTTTGAGATGAGAAAAAATTAAAGCTTCATATTTACTTAGCAAATATATTATTTTAATAGCCGTATTCCCGTATCTAAAATTTGGATCCTTTTTAGCAGAGTCTGTGTGTCCTTCAATTATGAGTTTGGAAGGCCTGGCTCTTGTATATGTACCTGTACATACCCGACACCCGTACTCGAGTCAAAATAACATAGCCGCTCCCTGTGACTTCGAAATATAGTACAGTTCCCTATGATTTTTAAAATTTGATGAAAGTCCCATAATTATTTGTAATTTATAACAACTCCTTACAACGTATGTGGTGATATATATATATATATATATATATATATATATATATATATATATGTTTTGTACAACCTTTATACACGTAATACCAATGACACTTGTCATGCTTGCAGCTAAGTCAAGCCACGTAACTGACCCGAATAACATGTGGCCCACTAAACCTTTCACACGTGGAGACGTGGCACCCTACGAGGAAGGCTTATATATAATGGTTTATAGTAGCAAAAACTTGTGCTTTTGTTGTGATCCGAACCCGCTATTAACAAAAAACCTCAACTCGTACCTTAGCAAAGCTCATACTAACCAACTTCTTTTTGCATATTTTCGATTATAATTTTATTTACTATCTATTTGACGACAAAAAAATATCATCCCTATTTATTAATTAATATCTTTTTGAACAACTATTCCCTTAACTCTATCTTTCTTTAGAATATTTTCTTTCAAATTTAAACTTAATTTTCTTCTAAAAGCTTTATTGTTTTAAAAAACATAAAATTGTTGTTTTTGATACTTTCTATTCTAAATTTAATTTCCCTTTAAATAATTTATCTATTTTACACCTAAAGTTGTTTCTCTTTCAAATACTCTCTTAAATAGTAAATCTAATTTTATTTTATTTTATCCCTTAGATACTAAATATATATTTTATTTTCAAAGCTTTTTCTATTAAAATTATTTTCCTAAAATACAATGATATATTATTTTAAAAATGTGAAATATCTCTAGCTATAGGATTTTTAGCAACCATTCATCTCACGCCATTGGTCAGATTTAAGATTTCATAAAAATATTTACAACTCTTTAGAAATAGTTACAGTTGTTTATAAATGTGTACAGTTGCTTATAAATGTTTACAAATGTTTAAAATATTTTACTCAATTCGTAAATGTTATACTCAATTCGTAAATGTTATACTCAATTAGTATATGTTTTACTCACTTCGTAAATGTTTACGCATTTCGTAAATGTTTTTCTCACTTAGTAAATGTTTACGCAATTCATAAATGTTTTGCTCATTAAGTAGATGTTTACACCTTCTTACTTATGTTGTACTCAGGTACGGCACAACCTTCAATTGTGATGAATCATACAATTCGCGAATTGGATCAGCTAGAACGCTCCCAATAACACGACTGGTTGGCAGTATCATGTTGCAAGTGGTGTACTAGCTAATACGAGATGTCTAGAGGGGCTCAAGTGTGATTCTCAATTAAGTCCGACTTCATTTGATATATTGAAGGATAATAATGATGGTTTGAGATACGTACAAATTACTGAATCAAATGATGAAATATTGAAGGTACATCCAAATCCCAGCACAAGGTAAATATTATAGCAAGAACATGTCCATGCAGAAAATGGGATGTGTTGCCAAATATCATGTACATGCGTGTGCATTTATGTGACTTCTAAATCAGAATTGCTACTACTTCTGATGAATTTTACATATTTCTAAAAAATCTTAAGTCTGACAAATGGGGTGAGATGAGCAAGGTTGTAAAAGGCGCTAGGCGTTAGGCGGGCGGCCACCCACTGCCTAGCCCTAGACCGCCTAGGTGGTGCCTAATTCTAGACGGGTGCAAAAAAAATTAAAAAAAAACTACTCAGAAAGCTCACAAAAGAATCAGCAACAGCAAAAATAAGTGTTGGTCTTGCCGTTTAGTTTTGATGTTGAGCTTAATTATATAGTAGTTCACTAGCATATTATATAAATAATCTTTTGAAAGCAGCATTAAAAACAAGTATTGGGTCTTGAGCTAATTCAGAGCTACAAATAAAATAATGTCTATCAAATAAAGTTAGTAACCAGTGGCAGTCAACAAAAGTTGGGTCTGGAGCCAATTCACAGCCATTAAAAAACAAATGTAAACTATGATGTCATCATTCACAGCCCATGCCTAGTATTTATTATTCTCGTCAATCCACTTTGAGGCCCTATCCCATGTTGGCACGTGTCAACTCACTTTGACCTTCCCATGCCTACTACTGCTCTCGAGTTCTTATTTTTATTATTTTGAAAATCCTGCAACAGTAGTACCCCTCTCCTCCAATCAATGGCATGTCTCCTCCCATGTTTGTCCCTGTACCAATTCTCAGTCACCTACTCACAAAAAGAAGAAAAAGAAAAAGACTCACAGGAAAAGAAAACCATTAGACGAATAAAAGGAGAAGAAGACTCGGGAGAAGCATGAGAAGAAGAAGAAGAAGACTTACATCAGCAGAAGGAAAGGAAGAAGAAAAATGAAAAGAAAAAGAAGACGACTAAAAAGGAGAAGATAAGCTTACCTCTTCTGTCGTTGCTTCTTCTTCTCCTGTTGCTTGCTGCTGCCGCTCCTTCTGTTGTTGTTGCTCTTCTTTTGGTGGGCGGCTGCCTTCTTCCCGAGTCGTCGGCGCCTAGGCGGCCGCCTCTCCGCCTGGAGCCGCCTAACGCCGCCTTTTGGTTGCCGGCGCCTAGAGGCCGATTCCGACCGTTTCTTGGGCGGTGGGTGTCGCCCAATGCCTAGGCGCCGCCCAATCCCGATTTTTAGAACACTCGAGATGAGTGGTGGCTAAAAATTATGGCTAGAGATATACATTATTTTTTAAATAATGTATTCTTGTATTTTAGAAAAATAAATTTAATAGATAAAGTATTTAAAAGAAAAAATATATGTAGTATTTAAGAGATAAAGCAATTAAAAGAAAATTATATGCATATATATATATATATATATATATATATATAATTTAAGAGATCAGATATTTAAATATAAATAAAATTAGATTTATCATTTAAGAGAGGAAGTATTTGAAAGAGAAACAATTTAGATATAGATATAAATTATTTAAAAGAAAATTAAATTTAGATTTAAAAGAGAGTATTTAAAAGAAAAACAATTTTACATTCTTTTAAAGAAATAAAATTTAGAAGAAAATTAAGTTTAAATGTAAAAGAGATTCAAAGAGAGATATTGTTAGATTAAGTGTATAGTTGTTCACAAAGATAATAGTTAATGATTACGGAAGATTCATTTTGTTGTCAAATAGACAGTAGATAAAATTATGACAGCAAATATGGAAAAGGAAGTTGATAAGTGTCACCTTTGTTAAGGTACGAGTTAAGATTCTTCGGAGGTAGTTGGTTTCATTCGCAGAAAAAACACAAGTTTCTACTACTAAAAGCCACTATATAAGCCTTACTGGCAGGGTGCCATGTCGTCACGTGTCAAACGTTTAGTGGGCAACATGACATTTGGGTTAGTCGCGTGACTTAACTTGGCTACGTCGCAAGTGGCATGCACGTATAAAGGTTGAATAAAAATATTTAAAGAGGTCTGAGAAATTACAAAAAAATTTATGTGGACTTTCATCAGATTTTTGCCATGTCGCCTCGTGTCAAACGTTTAGTGGGCAACATGACATTTGGGTTAGTCGCATGACTTAACTTGGCTACAAGTGTCGCAAGTGGCATGCACGTATAAAGGTTGAATAAAAATATTTATGTGGACTTTCATCAGATTTTAGTAGTCATAGAGAGCTACGCCATATTTTGGAAAGTCACATGGAGCCGTAAAAAAGTCTCATGATTCTCCTACGTGACGACCCCTCCTATTTACAATTTCTTTATTTTTCAACTTTTGACATATTTTCCTTGCCCTTCAATTTGTATTGCATGGACACATTCTACACAACATATTTTAGACATGGTGACACGGATTCAGTACCTATTTCGGTGCCATATTGTATTTCGGAGTGTCTGACACAACACGTTATGAATTTTGGAATATCCATGCTTCTTAGCCTTCAATATAAACGAGCTTTAACTATTTAATTCCAATAAATAACTTAAGGGAATCCTAGATCCCATTTAATCTTTATTTACTTAGAATTATCGCAAAATACAAAAAATGTAAGTTATAATATGTTAATTTCCAAAAGAGAAATATTCTTAATTTAAACTAAAGAATAAATTCTGACTAGTTCTCCTTGTTGAGTCTCGCTCACATGACGCACTCCAACAACTATTATATGTAAATCCAGCCGATTTTTTAGATTTGATATGATGGGCCAGTCTCTTAAAGTCGATGCTTATAGTCAACTAAACGCTCTTTTATTCCAAATTGTATTATTTAAGTTGTTATGGAGGGCAAAGATCTAGGACATGCACTATTCGACTAAAACTCAATTACCAAACTGAACTGAGCCAATTTGTCAATTTGGTTCGGTTTGGATATGATAGCTTCAATTTCGGTATTCTTAAAATTTCCAGTAATGGTTCTTGCTTCGGTAGAGGACTAGGACTAGGACTAGGACGGGAAGTGATTAAGCGAGAAAAACGCTCAGAACTATTATGCAATTTAAATTGGGAGAACATTAACAAAGCCAAAGGGCTTATTACAAAATTATTTGGTTTAGGGGTATTCTAAACATATAGCAATTAACAAGACTAATGGGACCTACCCCAAAAATAGAAAAATGTAAGGGGCTTATACAAAGACCTTTTACTTGTTCAACTTTATTACAATTTGTCATTCCCTAAATAATATAAATGGAATATAAGGCTATAACCCTTAACTAAAGAGAGAAGCGGCATCTCTTTCGCACTCTCATTCCTATTATACTTTGGTGGTATCGACGACTTCGAGAGAGACATTGGAGGATCTCGTCTTTGAGTGTCGACGACTTAAGAGGGTGGTAGTATCGGCGATATCAACCTTGAGCTCTTCGATTGACGATAAACACCAGTGCAATCATTGACGACAACAACATGCTAACCATAACTTTGACTTCGACGGCAACTTCTAGAGGTAAAGTAGTTTTTGTTTTTATTCCCTATAATATTTAGTTTACTTTTTGTGAACAATATCAGCAAGTATCGGTCGAAATCCGATACTGGCCTAACACCATCAGATACCTATCATGAGTAGCCAATGCTTTCATGAATTGAGATCTGAGACCCCATGAATCGACCTGGTTTTGAATTGTACCTCCCAATTCTCATCCAAAAGATGGGCCAAAACGTAAAGATTTCGGCTGAATTCTTAACCCTAGCAAAGATGACCACTAGAAGTTACTTGTATCTTGAAATGAAAATGTTGGAACTCTTCTAGTATAGTGTGGGGTTGTTTTGGGTAGTGGTTGTTGCACGTACAGCAAGTTGAGTATGGAGATGCTCATTATCACTCTCTCCATTTAGCTTAGTAACACTAACATTATTCACCTCCTCAGTCTCGCAATTTTCTTCTTCAACACCTTCATCAACAAAAAATCCTTTATCCCAGATTTTTGAAGTCATCTTCAGCCCCTTCAAAAATAGAACTTTGTACGAGGCATAAGGCTTCCTTCTGAAGGGCCCGTGAAAGATAACCCCTTCCCACACTTGAAGGATATTCGTGGTGTTGCGTATATGTTCCATTGTGGACCTAGGCCAAAGGAATGAAGTAGTGAAGATATTGATTGCACACCACGTTCCTCTGGTCCACGTTGCTCTGGTCAACGTTACAAAAATCACCAATCAAAAGTTCTCCTCTTAGATCTCTTTTGCAATTTAGTAGGTCTCAAAATCTCAGGCTAATGGTGGTGAGTTAGGAAGATAAGATAGTGGAGCAACAAGATGTGGTGCTCAAGTCATAAAGACATGGTGGCAATATGTGCAATAGCATCATCTTGGATGTAGTAGTGAACGATAAAGCCAACTCCAAGTGTGGCGAGGGCAGTCAAGGTTTACCCTTAAGGGCTTCCATAAGCATTGCCAACCAAGATCTCTAAAAGTTTGTAAGAAGGAAAAAGTTCCCAATTTGCTTGATCTCCTAGACTATTTTCTCCAACCAACTAATTCTTTTCAAGACATCTAGATAGGATTCCATTAACATATATTAGAAGAAAAAAAAAACTATCAATAACAAATTGGATGAACCACTACAAGTGAGCAAACAAGATCAAGAGTAGGAAAGGAAAGAGATTGAAAATAACCTAAGTAGGGATCCTGGTACCAAGGTCCAAAAGTGATGAGTAAAGGATCCTTCGGTGGTCAAATATTTTAATGAGAAGGGATGGACACCTTCTTTAACTTTTCTTTGGATTCCAAAGTAAGGGTTGACAGATAAAGGCAGAAAGACAAAAGGATGATAGAATTTTCTAATAACAAGATTTCCCCAAATCTTCTCCCCTTGTGGCCTTTTAAAAGCTAAAAAGTAAAAGAAGAGAACTGAAAAAATAATATCTTCCAGAACTGGATTATTGTTCATGTAAACAAGTATCACAAGTACTATTTACAAGAAGTATACCAAAGAAAATAACTCATTGGATATTTATCTACATTTTCCTATTTCAAATTTAAGGCAATCCTTACCTTCCTGAAATCAGTTCCTTCTCATATTTAACTTCAATAATTTTAAAAGCATGCATCTAACAATTCTAAATTATCCAAACTTCTAATTGGCAAAGTAACCTCTTACAAAGCCAAATTAAGTAAAGACTAACATTAACATAAATAATCTCCAAGATAAATAACAACTGAAATAAAATAATTAAAGTTGACCGAAGCGCATGAGGAAGAAAATGAGTGCCATATAAAGAAAATCTGAAGTAGCAATATGTGTTGAAAGCTTGAGCATAATTTGATTAAGACATTAAAATAACCAGTCTGACTATCAATTAGTCAGCAGATTCAAACCTTATTTTTCTACAGAATCCCATTATATCATTCTCCAAGGCATGGTTAGTACTTCAGCAAATGAACAGGTGCCTGGA